>ML397175.1:220504-353533 GCA_005239525.1 Nicotiana knightiana
CGGTCCACATACCTGTTATGCGATCGCATAGTGCGTCGCATAACCTCCCTCGCAAAAACCATGGGGAGAGAATGCGATAACTATGCGGCCCGCATTCGTGAAATGCGATCGCATTCTAGGCCGCATAACTGTCCTCAAAATGGACATGTAACTGTCCAGGTATGCGACCACTATGCGGTCCGCATGCCTGTTATGCGATCGCATAGTGCGTCGCATAACGCGCAATTTCTGGAAAATTTACTCTTTCAAGTTCTGGGATACTTTTCACTCAAAATAGGACTGTTTTAAGAATTTCTACAGTTATAACAACACAGGGACCTATTTGGGCATTATTTTAGACATAGAAATTTTACGGGTCTTTACATTCTCCCCCACTTAAAATCATTCGTCCTCGAATGAGGATCGGGAAATCATTTGGTTCTAAAAAAACACAATATGCCAACCCCCAATTTTTACTAACTCCGATATTTTCTGAAAATTTTGCCAGAGTTTCCTCTGCAATTAGGCCTATCTACTTGTCAGAGAGCCCCCGAAACACATGTTGTTAACCAATTCCCCACATAACTAGTCATTTCATGGCCTTGCACATAATTTGGTCACCTCGACAAGTCCCATATAATTCAATTACTTCAACATGCCATATACACTTCAATTAATCCTTACCAATCTACACTTCAATTAATCATTAACAATCACATGAGTTTCACATAATTTTATTTGCTCTAAAGGGTTGCACATTACTCAAATAGTCACAACATACACAATTATGGCACAACTTGAGAAGTTACAATAGTAGAGCAATTAGGGGAAAGTGGGGTGCTTTTGCACAAAACTGAACATAACATATAATTGATTAGAGATGACAGTTCTCACGATCACTACTAGACTTGTTCAAACAAATGGGGATATTTTCTTTCATTTCATTTTCTGCTTCTCACGTGGCTTCCTCAACTTGCTGACTTCGCCACAACACTTTAACTGAAGCAATTTCTTTGTTCCTCAATCTACGGACTTTCCTATCAAGAATAGCAATCGGAACCTCTTCATACGATAATTCTTCATTAACCTCAATAGTCTCAACTGGCACGATGGCTGATGGATCTCCAACCACTTTCTTCAACATAGACACATGGAACACCGGGTGCACTAATGATATTTCAGGGGGCAATTCCAGCCGATAGGCCACCTGTCCTATCCTTTGAGCGATCCGATACGGCCCGACATACCTAGGGCTCAATTTTTCTTTCTTACAAAACCGCATTACTCCCTTTATGGGAGACACCTTAAAGAATACCCAATCATCTACTTGAAACTCCAAATCTCTTCGACGAGCGTCCACATAGGATTTCTGACGACTCTGAGCAGTCTTCATCCTTTCCTGAATGACTTTAACTTTTTCCATAGCTTGGTGCACAAGATCTGGTCCTAAAAATTCTGTCTCACCAACCTCAAACCATCCGATCAGAGACCTACACCTCCTTCCGTACAATGCCTCAAATGGGGCCATCTTAATACTAGCATGGAAACTGTTATTATAAGCGAATTCTATAAGCGGCAAGTGATCATCCCAGCTACCCTTGAAATCTAATACACAAGCCCGTAACATGTCTTCAAGCGTCTGAATGGTCCGCTCTGCCTGCTCATCAGTTTGTGGATGGAATGTTGTGCTGAGATTTACCTGCATACCCAAAATTTGCTGAAATTTCTTCCAAAAGTTAGCTGTGAACTAGGCCCCTCGATCCGAGATAATAGATACTGGAGTGCCATGGAGCCTGACTATTTCTTTGATATACAACTTAGCGTACTATTCTGCAGTATCGGTGGACTTGACTGGCAAGAAGTGAGCTGATTTCGTGAGCCGATCCACTATTACCCAAACTAAGTCGAACTTACATGGAGTGCGAGGTAACCCCACCATGAAGTCCATATTGATCATCTCCCATATCCACATTGGTATTTCTATAAGCTGCGTAAACCCATCGGGCCTCTGATGCTCGGCTTTCACCTGCTGACAATTCGGACACCTAGCCACAAAGTCCGCCACACCCCTCTTCATCCCATTCCACCAATAAATCTCCTTGAGATCATGATACATCTTCGTAGAACATGGGTGTACTGAATACCTGGAATTATGAGCATCTGCCATTACCCTTTCCCAGAGATCATCCACATCTGGACCACATAACCTCTCTTGACACCGCAGGACATCGTCATCATTGCCGAGTGAGAATGCTGAAGTCTTGTGATTCAAAATTGCTTCCCTCAATTGTGCCAAAGCCGGATCCCTGAATTGCTTTCCCTTGACTTCTCCTACAAGCGAAGACTCCACTCCATTACGCACCACGACATTCCCCTCATCTGTGGCCGAAAGACAGACCCCCAGACTGGCCAACTGATAAACTTCCCGAGCCAAAAGCCTCTGACCGGCTTCCAAATGTGCCAAGCTACCCATGGATTTCCGACTAAGAGCGTCGGCTACCACATTCGCCTTCCTTGGATGGTACAAAATATTCATATCATAGTCTTTGAGAAATTCTAACCACCTCCGCTGCCTTAAGTTCAACTCCATCTGCTTGAATAAATACTGAAGACTCTTGTGGTTTGTGAACACGTCCATATGGACCCATAAAGATAATGCCGCCAGATTTTTAATGCAAACACAACCGCTGCAAGCTCCAAATCATGCGTCGAATAATTCTTCTCGTGATTCTTGAGCTGCCTTGAAGCATACGCTATAACTTTACCACATTGCATCAACACACACCCCAAACCAACCCTCGAAGCATCACAATAAACCACAAATCCCCTTGTACTCTCTGCCAAGGCCAACACCAGCGCCGTAGTCAATCTCGACTTTAATTCCTGAAAACTCTTTTCACATGCATCGGACCACTAAAACTTAACTGCTTTCTGCGTCAGCTTAGTCAATGGGGAGGCGAGGGTAGAGAACCCCTCCACGAACCTCCGATAATACCCAGCTAGACCCAAAAAACTGTGAATCTTTGTCAGGGTCATTGGCCTAGGCCAATCCTTCACCGCTGCAATCTTTTGGGGATCAACCCGAATCCCCTCCTTGGAAATAATATGGCCCAAAAAGGTGACTGATTCTAGCCAAAACTCACATTTTGAAAACTTTGCATACAATTGGTGTTGATGAAGAGTCTGCAGAACTGCCCTGAGGTAATTAGAAAGATCCTCCTGACTCCGCGAATAAACAAGAATATCGTCAATGAAGACAATCACAAAGGAGTCGAGAAACAGTTTGAAAACCCGATTCATAAGATCCATAAAAGTTGTTGGGGCTTTGGTTAGCCCAAAAGACATTACCAGAAATTCAAAGTGCCCATAACAAGTCCTGAAGGCGGTCTTAGGAATATCATGCTCCCTGATTTTTAACTGGTGATACCCGGACCGCAAATCAATATTTGAGAAGAACTTAGCACCTTGTAACTGATCGAACAAATCATCTATCCAAGGCAATGGGTATTTGTTCTTGATGGTGACCTTGTTGAGCTGTCGATAATCAATACACATCCGAAGCGATCCATCCTTCTTTCTGACAAAAAGAACCGGTGCGCCCAAAGGCGACACACTTGGCCGAATGAAACCCTTTTCTAATAGATCTTTCAATTGTTCCTTCAACTCCTTTAATTCTGCTGGCGCCATCCTGTAAGGTGGAATAGATATTGGCTGCACATCTGGCAATACATCAATCCCGAAATCGATCTCTCTATCTGGAGGAATCCCAGGAAGCTCGTCCGAAAATACTTCAAGAAATTCATTCACAACAGGCACAGATTCGGAAGCAGGCACCTCTGAAGTGGTGTCCGCAACCCGGACCAAATGGTAGATGCACCCTTCTCTGATCATCTTTGAGGCTTTAAGGTAGGAAATGAATCCACCTCTTGGCACAACATTATTCCCCTCTCACTCGATAACTGATTTATTAGGAAACTCGAGTCTCATAATTCTGGTTCGGCAGTCGAGTTTAGCAAAGCACGAATAGAGCCAATCCATCCCCATAATTACATCAAAATCTACCATTTCTAACTCAATAAGATCGGCCGTGGTATCCCGACCACGCACCGTGACAATACAATTTCTATAAACTCGCACGACCGTAATAGAATCACCAACCGGAGTCTACACAGAGAACGACTCGTGAAGCTCTTCGGGTTCTATCCTAAAATTTGAAGCAATAAATGGAGTAACATATGACAAAGAAGACCCGGGATCAATAAGAGCATAAACATCATGTGACTGAATAGTTAGAATACCTGTGACAACATCTGGAGAAGCCTCAGCGCTCTGGCGACCACTCAAAGCATAAAACCGGTTGGGTCCCCCTTGACCCCGCGCTCTACCCTTAGCTGCTCTGCGAACTGCTGGTGCTGGAGGGAGTGTTGAGGACGTAGCGGCTGATGAACTGGAGGGCTGAGCAGCACCCCTACCTGTGCCCTGACTGGGCGCACGACAATCTCGCTGAACATGGCCCCTCACTCCGTATCTATAGTATACCGGAATATCAAAGTAATAAGGCTCAGAATGAAATCTCCCACACTTAGGGCATGGGACCCTCCGCTGCTGCTAGAACCTCCCACCTGAACGACCCGACTGATGGAACCTCCTGCTATCTGAACCGGATCCAAAACGACCTCCCTGCTGATAACTGTGCCCTGATGGCGGCGCACTGGCTGAGGACTGAGCATATGACTGAGATGGCCCTAATGATCCTCTCCCTAGGGCTGATCTCACACCTCCAACTGAGCTCCCAGGGTTTCCCGCTGACCGGGCCCTACTACTGCTCTCTCTCTCCATCCTTATCTTCAATTTCCAAGCCTCTGTAGCCTGGGCGAATCCCACTATTTTCCCATAATTCATATCTGAATGCAAGACAGCTGTAGCAGCTTCATTAATAACCAAGGGACCAAGGCCCTGAACAAACCGACGAACTCTAGCCTCCATAGTAGACACCATGTGAGTAGCATATTTGGACAAGCGCACAAACTCCATATGATACTCCCACATACTCATGTTTCCCTGATTGAGGGCCTCAAACTCTGTAGCACGGGCTGCCATAATCTCGGCAGGCAAGAAATGATCCATAAAGGCATCCACAAACTCCTCCCACCTCGTCGGAGGGCTCCCCTCTCCACGGGAACTCTCCCACCTTTCAAACCACGAATATGCCGCTCCCTTCAGACGATAGAAGCCAACTCAACCTCCTCTATCTCAGTAGCCCTCATAACTCGGAGGGTCTTGTACATCTCATCAATAAACTCCTGAGGGTCGGCCTCTGGGTCAGTGCCTGTGAACTCTGGAGGGTCTAACCGTAGAAACTGGTTGACCCTGGAACCTGAAGAATCCCTTTGCTCGCTAGAGGATGCAGGGGCAACACTTGATCTTTGGGCCTGAGAGGCCACTAACTGGGTCAACATTTGAATGGCTCCCCTGAGGTCCCCATCAGAAATACCGGGACCGGAAGCTGGGACTAAAGAAGGATCAGGAACATCAGCGGGAGGGATTGTAGCACCCTCCGCTGGAGCAGGAATAGGAATATCCTGGCCTGGGATGGAAGAGTCAGGCACATTCAGGGTTGGGGAATCATTCCCACCCGCACCATTAGACAAAGAATTCACGGCCACTCCTGGGGTGGCATTGGCCTCTAGGCCGAGTCGAGCTCTCTTCTTGGGTGCCATTTACTGAAAATCAAAACAATGCACGAGTTAGGGATAGACAACCTCACCTTCCACCACATCGCACGATATAGAATAGCAATAAAAGGGTACTTTCCTAAATGTCCATGCAGCCCCCTAATTATAGATGTGGTCGACAACACACGGATAAGAAGGGCTCTACTAGACACGGCTCCGAGACATCCTAGGACACTTTTAAAACCTTAGGCTCTGATACCAAGTTTGTCACGCCCCAAAACTGAGGGACGAGACCCGTGCCTAACCAGGTGAACCCGGTCAAGCGGACCTGAATTGCCTTTCCTACCCAACGCATTTCCCCGTATATACAATGCACCATATTCCATATGGAATATTAACTTAGGATTTAAGCGTGGATTTACAAACTTAAGTTCATTTCTCTTTTAGCATTTCAACAATTGATTCCCAAAAACATACACAATACATACATAACTTTCCAATACGGACCACGATTCCGAATACGTATAGTTACTACCCAAAATACATATATACACCCACATCTTGTCTATGGAGACTCTACGAATACTAGGAGTTTATACAATACTTGCCGGCAACAAGGCAACGGCTATAACTTACAATACATAACAGATTCAAAAGAGATGGCATGAATTACACACGGCCCCGGGAGGAAGTGGGGCTCACCAGTACTTCTGAAAGATGAGAAGGAGGCACCACTAACGATGAGCTGAGCTACCTGCTATGGACCCACCTATATCCATATAAAAGATGTAGGTAGTACTGTGGAATAGTACTAGTATGTATGGGCAAATTTTAATCAAAGTAAAATCAAGAGATGCACAGATAGAAAGCAATTAAAAGAACCAACACATAGTGCACAGTGATACAGAAACAAATACAATTGAGAGCCTCACATATTCTTATTTCAACACAATCACATTTCAGCTTTATTACATTCTGTTGCGGCGTGCAACCCGATCCCACCGAACAATCTACACTCCACCCTTGTTACCTCTCCACCCTTATTACTTTGTGTTGCGGAGTGCAACCCGATCCCACCGTACAGTTTACACTCCACCCTTGTTACCTCTCCACCCTTATTACTTCGTGTTGCAGCGTGCAACCCGATCCCACCGGACCATCACATTTCATGGCAAACAATAAGAGCCCACAATTCAATCTCAGGATTTCATATCATCAAGAGTACAATTTCATAACACCAAACCAATCATGTGTTCACAATAGTCTTTATCATCCATTAATTCAACCACAAAGATTCTCATCAACAAGAATATAAATTCATTGCAACCAACAATCCATATGAAGTTAATCCACAATAAACCTTGCCAACAATGAGTCATATACGATATTTCCATGGTCATTTAGTTCAATTAGATCAATTCACAACTCCCTTTCATCACTTGTTACACAACCCTTATCACTTAGATACATTTACACATTTGAGTTCGNTAACCGGACAATCAATTCACATATACTCAGCAAGAAACTCATACCGAATGTTCGGACACCTTCAAGGTGACTCTACGAAGATTAAAGTTAGTCATACATACCTCGAGTCGTCCCCTTTTAATTTCTATCACAATTCACCAGACCGTCTAGCACCGTCAATCTATTCCATAATGTGACATATTTCACTTAGAATTAGGAACCTTGTACTCAATTGAGCATTTTATCAAATACTATGTGACCCCTTGGACTACTAACCCCCTTTTGAGAATAATTACCCAAACTTGTTTTTCCCTTTACTAGATTACGGGGTTTAACTCACATGCATGCAAGATTTCACTTTTTATTTTTCAAGACCAACCTAGGTTTGTTTTATTCTTACCCAAAATCTTAGAAATTGGGGAAATAGGGTGAATACTTACCTCTTTGAGTGAAGAAGATGACAATAACTCGATAATTTCCGGGCTTGAGTGATTTTGGAAAATCCAATTGGATGATGTTGAAACCTTCTCTCTCAAGAACTCTCTTTTCTCTCTCTATTTTTGGTCAGAAAATCGTTAAAAATGAAGGGAAGGGGTATTTTATAAAACAGGGGGTCGGGTTTTAAATTTAGAAAATAGGAGCCCCGACATAGAAATGCGGTCAGGAATGCGATCGCATTCCTGCTATGCGGTCCGCATTCCTGTCGCATAGCTGGCCTTCAAATGGGCCAAAATGGGAACCACACTACCTAGGTATGCGACCACTATGTGGTCCACATACCTGTTATGCGATTGCATAGTGCGTCGCATAACCTCCCTCGCAAAAAAAAGGGAGAGAATGCGATAACTATGTGGCCCGCATTCGTAAAATGCAATCGCATTCTAGGTTCTCATACCTGTTATGCGATCGCATAGTGCATCTCATAACGCGTAATTTCTGGGAAATCTACTCTTTCATGTTCTGGGATACTTTTCACTCAAAATAGGACCATTTTAAGAATTTCTACAATTATAACAGCACAGGGACCTATTCGGGCATTATTTTAAACATAGAAATTTTACGGGTCTTTACAGTTCTTGTATGTCATGATCTTATAAGGTACTACAATAGGAAGACAACACCTAGGTGCCTCGTGAAAATTGATTTGAAGAAAGCCTATGACGTAGTTAGTTAGGACTTTATAGAGGAGCCATTGGTTGGGTATGGATTTATTCAAATGATTAAGATATGCATTACTTCTACCAAATTCCCCGTTAAGGTGAATGGGCAGGGGTATGGATATTCTGAGGGGAGGAGAGGGCTGATCCAGATCCAATCCACACTCAATAGTGAGTAGAAATGGTTGTTGTATTTAGAATCGGGGTCGAATTTCTCAGGATGTTTATGAAGGGTGTTAAGGTAGATACTTGAAGAGAGTATGTGAAGCAACTAAATTATGCTTTCAAATAAAGAGTGATTGTTGTCCAAGTTAACACTATGAGATTAATATAATTAAAAGTAACTAAAAAGAGAATAATTATTTTTGGTAGTTTTAAACAAATGGGGGAAAATCCTAGTGGTGTAACCTTCACTTAGTGAAAACTTAATAGGTAAACTAAGTTAATGCTTGTTTTGCAGAACGTGGTGTATTATAACTCTCAATTCTCGGGTATCCACTCAATACCTGTAATGACCTGACCGGTTGTTTTGAGCTCTAGCACGTCGTTCGGCAGTTTGAGGCCAAGAGCAGCTTTACTTTAGGTATTATGAATTGTACGTGTGGTCGGAATTAAATTTCGGAAAACTCAAAGTTGGTTTAGAGATAAAGATTCTCATTTCGGAAGCTTTGAGTTGGAAAAATTGACTAAGGTTGGATACTTGAGTAAACGATATCGGAATCGGGATTTGAAGGTTACAGCAGGTTTGTATGATACTTTTGGACTTGGCCGTATGTTGGGATCGGGTTTTGGATGACCCGGGAGCGTTTCCGCGTCTATCGTGGAAGTTGGCATTTTGGAAGAAATTCATAAATTTGGGTTGAGGTGCATTTTTCAAAGTTATCGATGTTTGTTTGGTATTCCGAGTATGGGAATAGCTCCATATGGTGATTCTGATATTGGGAATGCGTCCGGATATGAATTCGGATATCCGTAGGTCATTTTGGAGTCATTTGGCTAAAGTTAGAAATTTGAAGGTCTTTGAGAAGGTTGACCGGAAGTGGACTTTTTGATATCGAGGTCGGATTCCAATTTCGGAAGTTGGAGCAGGTCCATAATGTCATTTATGACTCGTGTGCAAAATTTGAAGTCATTCTGGATTGATTTGATACGTTTCGGCGCAAAATATTAAAGTTGAAAGATTTGAAAACTCATAATTTGATTCGATACGCGATTCGTAGTTTCGTTGTTGTTTGACGTGGTTTGAAGCCTCGACTAAGTTCGTATTGTATTTTGGGACATGTTGGTATATTTGGTTAAGGTCCCGAGGGCCTCGGGTGGATTTCGGACAAAAAAAAAGCTGCTGGAATTTTCTGCTGCAAAAGTTGTTTTGGACAGCAATTGGTGCATCATATAGCTGATTTTGGAAGCTTACATATCGAAATCTATAAGGAATGTGAAAATTATCAAAATATGAAAGTTGTATCCCTTTGATTCTAGGTTCCATAAAGTTAAAACATTCATCATTTGTACATTTGTACAGAAAACTATGATCGATTGAATGAAGGCTGGTAAAGTAGTTTTGCAAGAAATTTCTGATGTATGGAGCCAAATTTGGAAACTTATATCTCGAAATATTTAAGGATTTATATGATGTAAAACCTATCAAATGAAAGATCTTTGAGTCTACTTTCTAATGCTTCAAACCATTCATCATTTAGATATTTCTACAAGGAGTTATTAAGGTTTTAATAAAAGGTGTCCAGCTGGGGAAAACTTGTAATACGAGGTATAACCTGCACAACGCAGGGTACAACTCGATCAAGCGCCTGTGCCTATATAAGGTAGTCACGGGCAGCAACCATTTTTGAGAATTTGCTTGAGCTAGGGATTGGTTCTTTCATGGTGGATTTGACTTTAGGGACTACTTAACAATACAAGGTGAGTTTTATTGGATATTTTAAGTTAATAACATCGTATTAACACTAGTATTAACATCATTCAATCTTTGAAATCCCTAGAAATCTTTCAAGTTGTTAAAGAACACTAAATTTTCCAAACATTGGATTTTTAACGAAAAGCTTCAGGAAGGCAATACTAATGCTTCAAGCTCATTTTTTATGAGTCAGTGAAAGTAATTCTAATATTTGTTTCAAGTTGTTATGGTTGGATAATTGATTTCATATACCCTAGTTCATGGCATGAATAATATTCTTGAGAAAATGAAGGAGAGATAAATAGTGGTTTTAGAAATGAAATTAAAGGATAAAATGAACCTATGGAATCATTTTCTAGCTTAGTTAGAAGTGTTCAACTAAGTAATCACCAATTGAATATTTTGAAAATGTTGGTTAAGGAAGTCGATGAATAGTAATTTGGCGGTGTTGTAGAATTAATGTACTATCATTGATGACTTTATATGGGTATTAAATGATAAGAGTGGAGTTGAATGTGCTATTAGGTGAACCTATTAGATGATTTGAGCTGGAGGCTTGTAGCCAACTTGTAAGCCATAAATGGATATTGATAAATATTTATGAGTCATATTTTGATTGTAATTGAGATTGTAATTGTAGATATTAATTTGTTGGTGGCGTATGATCATTTTACTCAATGTTACGATGTCGGAGGAGGATTAAAAGCTTGTGAATGTTAATAAAGCGAAAGCGAGTTTCAGAGCGTTGGGCATCAGTCAAGTTGTTTGAAAAACCGGCTATGCAACTTCGGAGCGAGGTAAGTCTCCTTTCTAACCTTGTAAGAGGAAATTGGCCCCATAGGTGAAATAATTAATTACTTACTACTGTTTGTGGGGGGCTACGTACGCACGAGGTGACGAGAGTCCATGCGTAGCTATTATAATGCTTAAGTCCGGGTAGTCTAGGATCCAAAAGCATGCTTACTTGCCGTACTTGTAACTTTATTGTCAATTTAAAATGTTTAAATCATATCGAACTTGGAAAATGAATTTCAAAAATTAAACATTATTTTCTTAACCGTTAAAGGAGAAATTTGTAAATTTCCTACGTAATTGTTTTCATGATGAAGTCTTGATTGACTTATATTTCGCGAGTGGGGTGATCCTTTCCACTACTCTCATAGGAGCGGGTCGTTCGCCTCTGCAGGTTAATAGATGCATCTATGGTTCGCGTTGTTCGACCCTTTGACGATGCACATTTTATTATTTTGTTGGATCGAGTTGTACATCCTCGGCATGATTTGCGCATGCTTGTATTGCTTCCTTACAAATTTATGAGTAATGACATTTCTTCCTTGCCTGAGATGAATTGTTAAATGATGAAATATAAACTTTTGGAAAATCTCTTATTATTAAAGGAATTGTTTTCCTTCTTCCTGTTTATCTAGTTTGAAATTACCTTATAAAATTCATACTTGTGCACATTTTGGTACTTCAATATTTTGACCACTAGTAAGCGTCGAAGTCGACCTCTCGTCACCACCTCTTCGAGGTTAGGCAGGATACTTACTGGGTACACGTTGTTTTTGTACTCATGCTACACTTGCTATGCATTTTGTTGCATAGGCACATGTATGTCTAGTGGCCTAGTTTGGCGCAACGGCATGGTTGATACAGAGACTTAGGTGAGCTGCACCTCTCGAGACGACCGCAGCCGGCAAAGTCTCCTTCAAAGTATTGTATTGTATTTTTTCGACTGTTCAATTGTATTCCGGATGGTTATTGTTACATTTTATTTTCTAGAAATTTCTCATGCACTTGTGACACCGGGTTCTGGGATGTATATGGGATTAGTTAGTATTGAAAAGTAGTTTAAGACATTATTATTTACTTGGTGAAATTCATTATTTATTGCTAAATGTAAGAAAAATAAATGATTTCAAAAATATTAAAATGAGAATTTAATTAACTATTTAGTGTTGGCTTGTCTGACACTGATGTCCGCCATCGTCACGACTTTTAATGGATTTTGTGTCGTGACAACATGGTATCATAACACTAGGTTCACTTAGGTGTAAGGGGCAGAAGTCGAATAGTTACTTAAAGGAGAGTGTTTGAACATAGTGGGAGAGTGGCAGAGTAGCATATGAGTTCTGTGGTAGGATAGTTGCACGCCTTGAAGAAAGTTAGAGTGATTTGGGATTCATGGTGGACAGTGACTAGGTCTACAAGTGTAATTTTGGAATAATGGCTGCTATGCAGAGGAAGGTTGGATATGATGGAAATGAGTGCTTGATGTGAAGAAGGATACAACATGACCTTGGATTGGAATGTATTGTCGCACCTTTAGTTGATGTCCATGAGGAGTGAATGGACTTGTGTAGCTGGTAAACGAGCACGAACTCAGGGTGGGTTATCGATTCTGTAGTAATTTTACTTAGCACATCGTTGGAAGATGTCGGCAGGTAGTTCCACATGTGGGTTGTCTCCTATGAGCAGATTAGTGGTCGCGTGGTGTTGATGTAGCTTCTCCGAAGAATTCTACTGGCTATCCAGTAAGAGGTCGAACATGTGAATGAGGCTAGTGGTTCAGAGTGTTCATGAAATGTTAACAGAAGGAATTTCGAGGAATGTGGTGGGTTAATTGTGCAAGATCATGTCAACGATGAAGGAAGAATCCTGGTGGGTTCCAAGTTATACAAGGGTAGCTTTAAGCTAAGTGGGAGAGCCTCACCACCTACGATTGGATTGTATGGTTATCTACTTGTGAGGCTTCTAGTTATCGACATGTGGAAAAGATCAGTCCCTTCAGTGTGTTAAGTTATGCATGTGATTTGTGGCGGTACGTGTGAGGCTTGACGGCCACCGTAATTGATTTTATCTGGAGGCATTCAAGTATTATGGCATGTTATGTGTGGATGGATCCCGGAAGAGTTGAACTTGAGGTTGGTATTTCTTGCGGACATGAGAATTCAGTCACATGTTGCAACGGTCCAGTTGAAATGAGTTAAGTAAAAGGTTCATATATGATGAAGTGCTTAATCTATTAGTGGTTCAGTAGTTATGATGAAATTCTCGTAAAATTGCGTATTGGTACGATTAGGTGCAGTGGGCAGCATGGAAATTCAGAAGTTGATGATCAAGGTTGTCGTTTGGTATTGGCTGGAATATCACGAGCTCGAATGAGCGAGAAGGGACTTAGATGGTTAGAGTCAGCTGGTATTGTTTCTGGCCTCACACGAGATCGGTGTCTGGTGTGAGAGGCTTTGCATACAGATTGCGGATTTTGTAATTTCTTTACAGCATTTGTGTGGCCGATAGTATGGATGTGCAGACTTGTTACCCGGTGCGGAAGGTCATGGAAGCATATCCTACAGGAAGATTGTATAAGTGTGACGTGTAGTCACTTGATTGATTGAAGAACTGAAACCAAGTATGAAGATTGTGGTAATGTCGTTAAATTGGGAATTTATGCCTGGAGGGCACTCGGTTCGTTTGGTTGTGGACTGTGGAAGTTTGTTCTGGTTATGATGGTTGTTCTTGTGTGTTATGGGAAAGAGGGGTTGTTAAGGACCCTTTAAAGGTTACCAGCCTAGTACGATGCAATTAGAATCGACTTGAGGTCCGTGGATGGATTTAAATATGAATATGGGCTCTATATCAGGCCGAATATGTTCATTTTAGCATAGCGCTCCTTATGGAGGAGTATTTAGACATTGGATGTCGTTTCGCCATCAACTATTCCATGTAAAACTATGTTGTGCCATGTGAGCTGTGAAACAACTTGATAAATTTCTTATGAGTTGAGGTCCCGCGTAGTGATGGTGTTATGTGAGCAGGATGGCTCTTGAGATTCAGATCATATATCGCACCTCAGTTGTGCTTGAGTCTGTAGCTTATGGCGTAATATGTCCCCCCGGGATGGTGTTATGCACTTAGCGTTGCTTGTGACCGATATTTAGTATTTTGTAGTAATGAGCAATTTAGCTCCATGTGTATCTCCTTATGTGAATTTTATGTGTGGATCGGGTGGCACGCCACCACAGGTATGTTATTTGGATCAGGTTTACACGTCGCAACAATGTGATGTTGATTACGGTTTTATACATCCTGTTTTTGTATGTTTGTTTCCCGTTTTCTGAGGAAAGTTCACATTAGTGCGTGAGTTGAGTAGTTCCTCCCAGAGTTTATTTTCCTTGTGTATCGCATTCGAGTTTATAGTTTATTGGCGTTGTGGCATCATGTGAGACTTTTGGTCATGTCTGGGATGGCTTATTGCCTGAGCAGTTCGTACTAGGTGAAAAGAGATTAATGGATCTAGGATTAGTGCAATCAGATTATATGAAATGTATTAAAAATCAAATGCCATTATTTGATTCAGCATGAGGTGATGGCTCTTGTCAGGAGTATAGACTTAATGATTTGTTGACGCGGTAGTTGGTTATGAAATTCTACACATCTCCTCCGTCGTGGTGGTATTGCAAAGGGTTTGAACAGGCTTTATACATGTCACGATGTGCATTGGGAGCATCATATTCGTGGAATTTCGGAGATTGTTATTAGAGGATATTGTTATAGTCATATGTGTTATGCAGTGCATAGTGTGAATTTAGCAAGGGTATGCAATCATGTATCGGTGCATTGTGTAGTGATTAATAAGGTATTCGTAGAATGGAAGTAGGCCTGAAAGAGAATTTTGGGTGTTGGAATTGGGTTCTAAGCTTATTTGTTTGAATAAACGATAATATCATCAAATTTGCTCGAGCTAAGGTGCTCAACTGAGTTGTAGTGGCACAGATAGGTGCACGAGGTGTTCAACAGTGATTTCAAACAACTCCAGCGCAGTTCTTAGCACGTTCGAGGACGAACATATGTTTAAGTGGGAGAGAATATAACGACCCGACCGGTCGTTTTGAGCTCTAGCGCGTTGTTCGGCAGTTTGAGGCCAGGAGCAGCTTCACTTCAGGTATTATGACTTGTACGTGTGGTCGAAATTGAATTTCGGGAAGCTCAGAGTTGGTTTAGAGAGAAAGATTCTCATTTCGGAAGCTTTGAGTTGGAAAAATTGACTAAGGTTGGATTTTTGAGTAAACGACCTCGGAATCGGGATTTGAAGGTTCCAACAGGTTTGTATGATGATTTCGGACTTGGCCGTATGTTCAGATCGGGTTTTGAATAACTCGGGAGCGTTTCAGCGTCTATCGTGGAAGTTGGCATTTTGGAAGAAATTCATAAATTTGGATTGAGGTGCATTTTTCAATGTTATCGATGTCTGTTTAGGATTCTGAGTTTGGGAATAGATCTGTATGGTGATTCTAGTATTGAGAGCGCGTCCGAATATGAATTCGGAGGTCCGTAGGTCGTTTTGGAGTCATTTAGCTAAAGTTAGAAATTTGAAGGTTTTTTATAAGGTTGACCAAAAGTGGACTTTTTGATATTGAGGTCGGATTCCGATTCCGAAAGTTGGAGTAGGTTTGTAATGTCATTTATGAATCGTGTGCAAAATTTGAATTCATTCCAAATTGATTTGACACATTCGGCACAAAATATAGAAGTTAAAAGATTTGAAAACTCATAATTTGATTCGATGCGCGATTCGTAATTTAGCCGTTGTTTGACGTGGTTTGAAGGCTCGACTAAGTTCGTATTGTATTTTGGGACATGTTGGTATAATTTGTTAAGGTCTAGAGGTCCTCAGGTGGATTTCGGAAGGTTAACGGAATGGATTTCAGACAAAAAAAAAGGCTGCTGGAATTTTTTGCTGCAAAAGTTGTTTTGGATAGCAACTGGTGCATCGTAGAGCTAATTTTGGAAGCTTACATATCGAAATCTAGAAGGAATCTGAAAATTATCAAAACATGAAATTTGTATACCTTTTATTCTAGGTTCCATAAAGTTAAACCATTCATCATTTGCATTTGTACAGAAAGCTATGATTGATTGAATGAAGGCAAGTAAAGCAGTTTCGTCAGAAATTTCTGATGCGTGGAGCCGAATCTGGAAACTTATATCTCGAAATATATAAGGAGTTATATGGTGGAAAACATATCAAATGAAAGATCTTTGTGTCTAGTTTCTAATGCTTCAAACCGTTTGTCATTTGGATATTTTTACAAGGAGTTATGAACGTTTTAATAAAAGGTGTCCAGCTGGGGAAAACTTATAATACGAGGTACAACCTGCATAGCGCAAGGTACAACTCGATGAAGCGCTGGTGCCTATATAAGGCAGTCACGGGCAACAACCATTTTTGAGGATTTTCTTGAGCTAGGGATTGGTTCTTTCATGGTGGATTCGACCTTTGGGACTACTTAACAATACAAGGTGAGTTTTATTGGATATTTTAAGTTAATAACATCCTATTAACACTAGTATTAACATTATTCAATATTTGAAATCCCTATAAATCTTTCAAGTTGTTAAAGAACACTACATTTTTCAAATATTAGATTTTTAACGAAAAGCTTCAGGAAGGCAATACTAATGCTTCAAGCTCATTTTTTATGAGTCAGTGAGAGTAATTCTAATATTTGTTTCAAGTTTTTATGGTTGGAAAATTGATTTCATAAACCCTAGTTCATGGCATGAATAGTGTTCTTGAGAAAATGAAGGAGAGATAAATAGTGGTTTTAGAAATGAAATTAAAGGATGCAATGAACATATGGAATCATTTTCTAGCTTAGTTGGAAGTGTTCAGCTAAGTAATCACCAAATTGAATATTTTGGAAATGTTGGTTAAAGAAGACGATGAATAGTAATTTGGCGGTGTTGGAGAATTAATGTACTATCATGATGACTTCAAATGGGTATTAAATGATAGGAGTGGAGTTGAATGTGCTAGTAAGTGAGCCTATTAGATGATTTGAGCTGGAGGCTTGTAGCCAACTTGTAAGCCATAAATGGATATTGATAAATATTTTTGAGTCATATTTTGATTGTAATTGAGATTGTAATTGTAGATATTAATTTGTTGGTGGCGTATGAGCATTTTACTCAATGTTACGATGTCGGAGGAGGATTAAAATCTTGTGAATGTTAACAAAGCGAAAGCGAGTTTCGGAGCGTTAGGCATCGGTCGAGTTGTTTGAAAAACCGGCTATGGAACTTCGGAGCGAGGTAAGTCTCATTTCTAACCTTGTAAGAGGAAATTTTCCCCATAGGTAAAATAATTAATTATGTACTACTGTTTGTGGGGGGATACGTACGTACGAGGTAACGAGAGTCCGTGTGTAGCTACTATAATGCTTAAGTCCGGGTAGTCTATGATCCAAAAGCATGCTTACTTGCCGTACTTGTAACTTTATTATCAATTTAAAATGTTTAAATCATATCAAACTTGGAAAATTAATTTCAAAAATTAAACATTATTTTCTTAACTGTTAAAGGAAAAATTTATAAATTTCCTGCGTAATTGTTTTCATGATGAAGTCTTGATTGACTATTTGAATGTGTGTATCTATGAGTACCTGCGTCGCATGTATGATTCGCGAGCGGGGTAACTTTTTATTTATATGTAACCGCTTCGCAATTATATTTCGCGAGCAGGGTGATCCTTTCCACTACTCTCATGGGAGCGGATTGTTCGCCTCGGCAGGTTAATAGATGCATCTATGGTTCGCGCCGTTCGATCCTTCGGCAGTGCACATTTTATTATTTTGTTGGATCGGGTCGTACGTCCTCGGCATGATTTGCGCATGCTTGTATTGCTGCCTTGCAAATTTATGAGTAATGATATTTCTTTCTTGGCCTGAGATGAATTGTTAAATGATGAAATATGAATTTTTGGAAAATCTCTTATTATTAAAGGAATTGTTTACCTGCTTCCTGCTTATCGAGTTTGGAATTACCTTATAAAATTCATAATTGTGCACATTTTGGTACTTCAATATTTGGACCACTAGTAAGCATCGAAGTCGACCTCTCGTCACTACATGTTCGAGGTTAGGCGAGATACTTACTGGGTACACGTTATTTTTGTACTTATACTACACTTGCTATGCATTTTGTTGCACATGCACATGTATGTCTAGTGGCCTAGTTTGGCGCTGCGACATGGTCGATACGGAAACTTAGGTGAGCTGCACGTCTCGAGATGACCGCTGCCAGCAGACTCTCCTTCAAAGTATTGTATTGTATTTTCTCTACTGTCTAATTGTATTCCGGACGGTTATTGTATTACATTTTATTTTCTAGAAATTGCTCATTCACTTGTGACACCGGGTTCTGGGATGTATATAGGATTAGTTAGTATTGAAAAGTGGTTAAAGAAATTATTATTTACTTGGTGAAATTCATTATTTATTGCTAAATGTAAGGAAAAGAAATGATTTCAAAAATATTAAAATGAGAATTTAATTAACTATTTAGTGTTGGCTTGCCTAACAGTGGTGTGCGACGCCATCATGATCATTAATGGATTTTGGGTCGTGAAAATACCTCTCGGTTATATAGTGATTATGTGACGAGTGTCTAGCGTATATGAATTTTGAACTCGTACTCTGTCAAATTATAGTATAGAAAGATGTCTATCTCACAGAGATTGATTTATCTATTCTACAAATGGTTCTTGCTTTGGTTACTATTTGAGAGAATCAGAAAAGTTGAGTTAAGAGTTAACAAGCAAATAATGAACAAAAAAATAGTAGAGAAAAATATTTTTGGTTTTAACAAATATGATAAAGATGTTGGGATCATGATTTCACTTGATAATTCTATTATAAAGCATATATTTATTTTTTAGTTTCTATTACTCACAAAATGCATAAATGTCTCTCTCGATTACACTTATATATGATTGATTAAATTGAACAATTAACGACACTCTTCTCGGTAATACACATTAATTATGAAGATAGTAATATTAAAGAACAGAAAATATATACTTGAATTGAAACATGCTCTTTTTCAAAGTAAGTCCTTTTCGGTTACCTTACTTGTTATAACTTGAATTTTAAACTATTCCCCTCTTTCGATTTCTGAATTAGTATAAAATCAAATTATAATACAAAACAGATAGATGTGACTAAATAAATGCCAACACTTATCAACACCATTATTAACCTTATTACCCCTTATGTCTCTCTCGATGACAAAATGAATAACATGTTAGTTTGTGTTACAAAGTGAATAGGTGTGACTAAATTAAATAACATCTAACTATAAAAGCTGATAAAACTATAAATTGAAAGTTTCAACCCAAGCAAGTGAAACTGAAAAATAAACTTTCACTATTATATGGAATTATCAAGATCCATCATTCTCCCAACATAAGATATTTACTTCATACAGGAGCTAGTACTACTAATGAAAATATTCATGTCCATTAAATAAGAAAATAGAAAGAAATATTCAATAAGAATAATTCTACCTATTTAATTAAAAATAAGAACTAGAGTAATTTCCAACCTTGAAATTTATTTAGAACTAAAATGAAAGTGTAGCCACCACTGTGGTCTACGAAGACGATTAAAAACTTAAATAAACTTTACAAGAGGAATTTTCAAATCTCCCAAGTTACCTCTGCAGAGATTGTCAACGTCCATTTTATAGCCATGAGGTAACTTGATGGTAACCGTTTTGCTTTGTTGGAAACGATTTTGGGTGAAAACGGGGTTTTGTCCTATTGATTGTAATTTTATTGCAACATAACTTTCATTTTCATTTCTTAACGCTTTCTGCTTCTTGATTTTTACTTTGTTGTATTTTTTCCTTTAAATCTTCCTTGGTCTCGCACCATTACCTTTGCTCTCTTTCCTGCATTATTTAGTTACATATATGTGATGACCCGATAGGTCATCTTATAATTTAGAACCAAATTCTGTGTTTCCAGATCTCAAAAATCTCATTTTAACCGTCCTCGATTCGCATGCGCGGTCCAGGTGTTCTTCTGGAAGGCTTATATGTTAACAATTGATAAAAATAAGAATTTTGCCTTAAAAATTTATTTAAGTTGACTTCGGTCAACGTTTTGGGAAAACAGACCCGGATTCATATTTTGACGGTCTCGGTGGATCCGTATCGTAATTTGGGACCTGGGAGTATGCCAGGAATCGAATTTGGAGGTCCTTAGATCGAGTTATTGATTTTTGTTGAAAATTGAAAGTTTGAAAGTTTTATGGTTTTTAGAGATCGACTGATGTTTGGATTTATTGATACCGGGTGTGTATTTTGGTTCCGGAAGACAGTACAGGTCCACTATAATATTATGACTTACTTGTCGAATTTGGTGAGAAACGAAATTAATTTGACGTGATTCGGACGTTCGATTGTGAAAATAGAAGTTTTAGAGTTTTCTTGAAAATTCTATTTGATTTGGTATCTGATTCGTAGTTATAGGCGCTATTTTGGTGTTTTGATCACTTGAGCAAGTTCTTATGATATTTTAGGACTGGTGTGCATGTTTGATTTGGAGCACCGAGGGCTTGGGTGAGTTTTGGATAGGCTTTAGATGTTCTTGAAACTTAGAAATTTTGTTTTTTTTTCTGCAGTTTCAAGTGTCTTCTGGTTTCCTTCTTCGCGTTCGCGAAGTGTAAACTGGGTAGGGTGGGTTTTTCTCCTACACGAACGTGAGACTACGGTCGCGAACGTGGAGCATTGGGGGGTTCGCTCTATGCGAACGCGTAACATTAGGTACGCTGGGAAGGGGAGTTGAGGTAACTCTACGCGAACGCGAGAACAGTCTTGCGAATGCGTAGTGTTACTTGAAATCGCGTAGGCTATTTAGGCCATGCTCTTCGCGAACGCGGCAGGCCTTTCGCGAAAGCGAAGAAAGCCTGACACCAGTGAATAAAACAGACTTGAAAACGGGATTTTTGTCATTCTTTCAAAATTTCAAAAGCTAGAAAACCTAAAGAGGTTTTTCCCAAGATATTTTCTTCCCTAATTTGTTGGTAAGTGATTCTAACCTACTCTCTTTCAATTACCCATTACATTTCATGAGTTTTGAACTTAAAATCTAGGATTTTCATGGTGGAAATTGAGAGTTTGGGTAGAATTAAGGATTTTTGTATAATTGGGATTTAGACCTCGAATTGAGGCCGAATTTTGAAATAAATTACAGAATTGAGCTCGGTGGTGAATGGATTTTGGTTCGAAGCTCAGGTTTTGACCAAGCGGGCCCGGGGTCGATTTCTGACTTTTGGGGGGAAAGTTTGGGAAATATAAATTTATACATTGTAATTGATTCCTTTAGATATAATTGATATTATTGAGTCGTTTGTGGATAGATACAGATGGTTTAGAGGTGGATTCTAGAGGAAAAGCTATAATTAAGCATTGAGTGGCCTTTGGAGCGAGGTAAGTGTTGTGTCTAACCTTGACTTGAGGAAATTAGGAGCCCTCAGACTATTTGCTATGTGAAATTCATGTGAGCGGCGTATATGTGAGGTGACGAGTACTTATGTGCCGCCAATTTATCCGTCTTCCCTGTTTTCCTGCTTTTCTCATATTATCTCTTTCCCTGTCTTAATTGTTACATGCTCTAATTGTGTCCCATGCATAATTGCTACTTGTTAGACATTGTTTCCTCCTGATCATGATATAGTTCTTTCCGTAGTTTCATTGTTCCCCATTATTTGCTTAAGCTGGTTTATCGGTACCTTTTTGTTGAATATTCTGAATTGGTTTCGCTATTTAGTATTAATTATGTGAACTTTCATGACGTACAAGTTTCCTATTTGTTTCGGTTTGGTGTTTAAGTATTGTGAAGGGTTTTTGTGATTTGAATGAATTTACTATGTATATTGAGCACTTGATGTTGATATGGTGGGATCGGGTTGCACACCGCAACAGGTGGAATAAGAGTGATATATTGCGGTGGGATAAGGGTGAATCGATATTGTACGGTGGGAACGGGTTGCACGCCGCAACATGTGTTATAAGGGTGGATTGTTTTGTGGCATAAGGGTGAACTATGATTGTGTTATTGTGATATGGTCGGATCGGGTTGCACGCCACAACACTTTTATTTATATTCACTGTTGTTTATGCTATTATGAGGAAATAAGGGAGGAATATGATATGTATGGTGGGATCGGGTTGCACGCCGCAACAACCTATGTGTTTATGTTTCCCTGAGCTATGTTAGCTTTACGGTATTCTCTATTGCACTTAAGGATTTGTAATTTCTGAACGTTATTGACTTATTTCCGAGGGTTGTAGTTATTTCTTGCAAATAGCGCTTTATTATATTTTGTCTTCCTTTTCTGTTTTTATCATATACTGCGTACATGTTGTAGTGTGAGTGTCCCGCCGTAGCCTCGTCACTACTTCGTCGAGGTTAGGCTCGGCACTTACCAGTATATGGGGTCGGTTGTACTGATACTGCACTGTGCTGTTCTTTTGCAGATTTTAGTGTTGGTCCGAGCTGATCGTGGGATTAGCTGTTGGATTCATCCGATAGGAGACCTAAGGTAGATCTGCCGGCATCCGTAGACCCTAGAGTCCCCTTCTAGACATTGCACTTTACTGTTTCTTTCCTTTCAAAAACAATTGTATTTCTTTCAGACATTTACTTGTAGTAAATCTTAGAAGTTCGTAAATTGTGACTCCAGATCCGAGTAGTAATATATATATTGAGGATGTTATATACTTCCTCACTCATTTTAACTTGGTATAACTTATTTGTTGTTATTTATTGAAATGTATAAGAATTGGCTTAATGATTCTCTAATGTTAGTTTGCCTAGCAAGTGAAATGTTAGGCGCCATCACAGTCCCGGCGGTGGAAATTTGGGGTCGTGACAAGTTGGTATTAGAGAACTAGGTTTCCTAGGTCTCACAATTCACGAGCGAGCTTAATAGAGCCTAAGGGATCGGTACAGAGACATCTGTACTTATCTCCCAGAGGCTATGAAGTTTAGGAACAAATTTCACTTCTATTCTTCTCTGTCGTGCGATTTTGTTTTCTCAATACTAATTGAACTTTTCTACTCTTATTCTCTCACAGATGGCGAGAGCACGTACCGCATCTTCAATTGAGCAGCAGCCAGAGCCTCCAGTGGTAGCTCCTACGAGGGGCAGAGGTCGAGGCCGAGGCAGGGGCAGGGGCAGGGGCAGGGCTCAGCCCAGAGCCCTAGCAGCACCCCCAGCAGTGGAGCCTCAGGTAGACTTTGACGAGGAGGTTCCAGTCCAGATTGTTCCTATCGGGCCAACTCAGGTTCCAGAGGGGTTCATTGCCACCCCAATGCTTCAAGACGCGTTGGTCCGTTTGGTGGGCCTTATGGAGAGTGTGGCCCAGACTGGCACATTTCCCATGGCGCCAATCATCTCTCAAGCTGGAGGAGGATCCCAGACTCCTTCTACTCACACTCAGGAGAAGATGGCTCCTTAGTACCAGACTCAAGCAGCTCATCCAGTCGGAATAGTTTAGTCGGTTGTTGTGGCATAGACCGGTGATGGGTCAGCTATGTCTTCTGAGGCTTTGTGGATATTGGACAGGTTTACTAAGATCTTCCCAGTTCACTTCATTGGTGCTTCTTCAGAGGATTCCCAGGAGTATCTTGACAGCTGTCATGAGGTGCTACGGAACATGGGTATAGTGGAGACCAATGGGGTCGACTTTGTTGCATTTCAGATGACTGGTTCCGCCAAGAAATGGTGGAGAGATTATTTGTTGACCAGACCAGCTGGGTTGCCTGATCTTACTTGGGACTAGTTCTCTCAGCTCTTCCTAAAGAAGTTTCTTCCTATCACATTGAGGAAGGAGCATCGCCGTCAGTTCGAGCATCTCTAGCAGGGCAGTACGACTGTTACTCAGTATGAGACCCGTTTTGTGGATTTGGCCCATCATGCTCTTTTTCTACTTCCTACCGAGAGAGAGAAGGTGAGGAGGTTTATTGACAGACTTGCTCAGCCTATGAGATTACAGATGGCTAAGGAGACAGGGAGTGAGATTCTTTTTTCAGGTTGCTGCCAATGTCGCCAGACGAGTCGAGATGGTTCTTGGATAGGGAGGTCAGGGATCTTACAAGAGACATCATCATTCTGGTGTGTTCAACGGTGCCTCATCTGGAGGTAGGGGTGCTTTTGGTAGGGGCCATCCTCCTAGGCCATTTCATTCAGTTCTTTAGGCATCCCATAATGCTTCAAGGAGTCGTGGTCCTTATGTGCCTCATTCTGGACAGCCAACCTACAGTGCACCACCAGCTCCTATCAGTGCACCTCCTATTCAGAGTTATTACCGTGGTCATCCAGCCCGTTCGGGTCAGTCTCAGCTTCCACAGCCACAGTACCAGGATGGATGTTTCGAGAGTGGTGGTTATAGGCATATTAGGAGGACCTGTTCGAGATTATTGGGCATGCCGCCACAGCATTAGGGTTCTCGTGCCATGTTTTCGGCACCAGTTACTGCACTGCCTGCTTAGCCAGCTAGAGGTAGGGGTCAGGAAGCTAGAGGTAGATGCCAGACTGTTAGAGGTGGAGGTCAGGTCGTTAGAGGTGGAGTCCAACCAGCTAGAGGTCGTCCCAGGGACGTGGTTCAGGGTGGTGGGACTCAGCGCCGATGTTATGCTTTTCCAGCCAGGCATGAGTCTGAGCCATCCGATGTTGTTATTACAGGTACTGTTTCAGTTTGCAGTAAATATGCTTCAGTTCTATTTGATCCGAGATCTACTTACTCCATGTGTCATCCTATTTTGCTTCATATTTGATTGTGCCTTGTGATTTTTTGAGTGCTCCTGTGTATGTGTCCACACCTGTGGGGGATGCTATTTTTGTAGATCGTGTTTATCATTCATGTGTGGTCAACATTGGGAGTCTTGAGACTCGTGTAGATCTTCTACTTCTCGATATGGTTGATTTTGATGTCATTTTGGGCATGGATTGGTTGTCACCTTATCATGCTATATTGGATTGTCACACCAAGACGGTGACCTTAGACTTGCCGGGGTTGCCTCGATTAGAGTGGAGAGAGACTTCTGGCCATTCTACCAGCAGGGTTATCTCTTATATGAAGGCTCGACATATGGTCGGGAAAGGGTGTCAAGATTATTTGGCTTATGTCTGCGATTCTAGTGCGGAGGTTCCTTCCATGGATTTAGTGCCAGTTGTTCGTGAGTTTCTAGAGGTGTTTCCTACAGACCTGTTGGGGATGCCCCTGGCAGGGATATTGATTTCTGTATTGACTTGGCTCTTGGCACTCAGCCCATCTCTATTCCGCCATATCGCATGGCCCCGCTAGAGTTGAAGGAACAGTTGCAAGATTTACTTGATAAGGGATTCATTAGTCCTAGTGTCTCGCCCTAGGGTTCACCTGTGTTGTTTGTGAAGAAGAAATATGGATCTATGAGGATGTGTATAGATTATCGGCAGTTGAACAAAGTCACCATCAAGAACAAGTATCCATTGCCAAAGATTGATGATTTATTTTATCAACTTCAGGGTGCCAATGTGTTTTAGAAGATTTATTTGAGATCTGGCTACCATCAGTTGAGGATTAGGGCATCCGATGTACCTAAGACAACTTTTCGGACTAGGTACGGGCATTATGAGTTTCTAGTGATGTTCTTTAGGTTGACAAATGCCCCATCAACGTTTATGGATTTGATGAACCGAGTCTTCAAGACTTATTTGGAATCCTTTGTGATTGTGTTTATTGATGATAACTTGATCTGCTCCTATAGTCGAGAGGAGCTTGAGCAGCATCTCAAGATTGTACTTCAGACTCTGAGAGCCAGCCAGTTGCATGCAAAATTTTCAAAGTGCGAGTTTTGATTGGATTCAGTCGCTTTCTTGAGGCACGTTGTATTAGAAGAGGGCATTCAGGTAGATCCTAAGAATATTGAGCCAGTTCAGAACTGGCCTAGACCTACTTCAGCTATGGAGATTAGAGATCGGCAGTATGACGACCCTCATTTGTTAGTCCTTAGGGACACAGTGCGACACGATGGTGCCAAGCAGGTTACTGTTGGAGATGATAGACTCTTGAGGATGCAGGGTTATGTTTGTGTGACTAATGTGGATGGACTTCGTGAGTTGATTCTTGAGGAGACCCACAGTTCCCGGTATTCTATTCACTCGGGCGCCGCCAAGATGTATCAGGACTTGTGGCAGCATTATTGGTGGAGGAGGATGAAGAAGGATATAGTTGCTTATGTAGCTCAGTGTCTAAATTGTCAGCAAGTAAAATATTAGCATCAGAGACCTGGTGGTTTGCTCCAGAAGATAGAGATTCCAGAGTGGAAGTGGGAACGTATCACTATGGATTTCGTTGTTGGACTCCCATAGACTCAAAGGAAGTTCGATGCCGTTTGGGTCATTGTATACAGGCTGACTAAGTTAGCGCATTTCACTCCTGTGGCACTTACTTATTCTTTAGAGCGGTTGACAGAGATTTATATCCGCGAGATCGTCCACCTTCACGGTGTGCCCGTGTCTATCATTTGTGATCGAGGTACGCAGTTCACCTCACACTTCTGAAGGGCGGTACAATGTGAGTTGGGCACGCGATTTGAGTTGAGCACAACATTTCATCCTCAAACAAACGGACAGTCCAAGCGCACTATTCAGATATTAGAGGATACGCTCCGCGCATGTGTTATAGACTTTGGAGGATCGTGGGATTAGTTCTTGCCCCTTGCAGAGTTCACCTACAACAACAGCTACCAGTCAAGCATTCAAATGGCTCCCTATAAGGCATTATACGGTAGGCGGTGTCGGTCGCCAGTTGGGTGGTTCGAGCCGGGGAGGCTCGATTGTTAGGTACAGACCTGGTACATGATGCCTTGGATAAGGTCAAGATTATTCAGGATCGACTTCGCGCAGCTCAGTCCAGGCAGAAGAGTTACGCCGACCGTAGTGTTCGTGATGTTGCATTCATGGTCGGGGAGAGAGTGTTGCTCCGGGTATCACCCATGAAGGGTGTACTGAGGTTCAGAAAGAAGGTCAAGTTGAGCTCTAGGTATATCGGTCCCTTCGAGATTCTGGAGAGAGTGGGGGATGTGGCTTACAGGATTGCGTTGCCACCGGGGTTATCATCAGTTCATCTGGTGTTCCATGTGTCCATGATCCGGAAGTATCACGACGATCCATCCAACGTGTTAGATTTCAGCTCTGTCCAGTTGGACAAGGATTTGACTTACGAGGAGGAGGCGGTGGCTAATCTAGCCTGACAGGTTCGACAACTTAGGTCTAAGAGTTATCCTTCAGTTCGAGTGCAGTGGAGAGGTCAGCCTATCGAGGCAGCTACTTGGGACTCCGAGTCAGATATGCGGAGTAGATATCCATATCTTTTCACCAGCCCAAGTACTTTTCTATGTCTGTTCAAGGACGAACGATTGTTTTAGAGGTGGAGAATGTTTGACCTGAGAGGCCATCTTATATTTTAGAACCTAATTCTATGTTTCAAGGTCTCAAAAACCTCATTTTAGCCATCCTCAATTTGCGTGCGCAGTCCGGGTGTTCTTACGGAAGGCTTATATGTTAAAAACTTATAAAAATAAGAATTTTTCCTTAAAAATTCATTTAAATTGACTTCGGTCAACGTTTTGGGAAAATAGATCCGGATTCGTGTTTTGACGGCCCCATATCATAATTTGGGACCTGAGTGTATGCCTGGAATCGAATTCGGAGGTCATTAGCCCGAGTTATTGATTTTTGTTGAAAATTTAAAGTTTGAAAGTTTTATGGTTTTTAGAGATCGACTGATGTTTGGATTTAGTGATACGGGGTCCGTATTTTAGTTTCAGATCCTGGTACAAGTCCACTATAATATTTATGACTTGGATGTCAAATTTGGTGAGAAACAGAGTTGATTTGACGTGATTCGGACGTCCGATTGTGAAAATAGAAGCTTTAGAGTTTTCTTGAAAATTCCATTTGATTTGGTGTCTGAGTCGTAGTTTTAGGCATTATTTTGGTGTTTTGATTGCGAGCAAGTTCGTATGACATTTTAGGACTGGTGTGCATGTTTGATTTGGAGCCCCGAGGGCTTGGGTGAGTTTTGGATAGGCTTTAGATGTTTTTGAAAATTAGAAATCTGGTTTTTTTTTTCTGCAGTTTCAGGTGCCTTCTTATTTCCTTCTTCGTGTTCGCGAAGGCACTCTCGCGAACGCGAAGTGTGAACTGGGTTGGGTGGGTTTTTCTCCTACACGAACGCGAGACTACGGTCGCGAACGCGGAGCACTGGGGGGTTTTTCTCTATGCGAACGCGGAGCACTAGGGGGTTTTCTCTATGCGAACGCGTAACATTAGGTAGGCTGGGAAGGGGAGTTGAAGTAACTCTACGCGAACGCGAGAACCGTCTCGCGAACGCGTAGCGCTACTCGCGATCGCATAGGCCATTTAGGCCATGTTCTTCGCGAACACGACAGGCCCTCCGCGAACGCAAAAAAGGCCTGACGCTAGTGAATAAAACAGACTTGAAAACGGGATTTTTGTCATTCTTTCAAAATTTCAAAAGCTAGAAAACCTAAAGACGATTTTCCCAAGAGATTTTCTTCCCCAATTTGTTGGTAAGTGGTTCTAGCCTACTCCCTTTCAATAGACCATTACATTTCATGAGTTTTCAACATAAAATATAGGATTTTCATGGTGGAAATTGGGGGTTTGAGTAGAATTAGGGATTTTTGTATAATTGAGATTTAGACCTCGAATTGAGGTCGGATTTAGAAACAAATTACAGAATCGGGATTGGGAGTGAATGGGTGAATGGATTTTGGTCCGAACCTGTAAATTGATGTTGCTGAAAAATTGAACCATTGAAGCACTTGACATCATTAGACAAATTATATAGAAAATTATCCATCGAGCATATGGTAGGGGATGTGTAAGCAACATGATTATGTAGAGTTTGACATATGAAAATTTGACCCTTTTTTGTGTCTGTAAACTCCGACATAACATGTTCCATCTTCGCTCTAATCATTGCTCGTGTCTTTGCAAAGATATCCCAAATTTTTCTCATTGCAACTTGTTCCTGTAATTTTTGTTGGAGATACACGAGAATATATGTTGAAGTGGGAGAAGAGGAGGTACCCACATTGTCATGACCCGATAGGTTTCTTATGTTTTAAAATCTAGTTCTGTGATCTGAAGCCTTAAATATCTTGTTTTATCCTTCCTCGATTTCCGTACGCAGTCCGGGCGTCTTTCCGGAAAGCTTTTATGTGAAAAACTTAGAAAAATATGAATTTTTTTCTTAAAATCCATTTGAGTTGACTTTGGTCAACGTTTTGAGCAAACAGACACGAATTCGTATTTTGACGGTCTCGGCGGGTATGTACCGTGATTTGGGACTTGGACGTATACCCGGAATCGAATTCGGAAGTCCCTTGCCCGAGTTATCGCATTTTATAGAAATTGAGAATTTAAGGCTTAAAATGGTTGACCAATGTTTGACTTTTTTATATCAGGTCCATTTTTTTGGTTTCGGATCCCGGTATAGGTTTATTACTACATTTATTACTGTCCTGTCAAATTTAATAAGAAACTAAGTTGGTTTGACGTGATTCGAACGTCCGATTGTGAAAATAGAAATTTCAAAGTTTTCTTGAAAATTTCATTTGATTTGGTGTTCAATTCGTAGTTCTAGGTGTTATTTTGGCGATTAGATCGCACGAGCAATTTCGTATGATGTTTTTAGACTTGTGTGTATAGTTATTTTAGAGCCCCGAGGGCTCGGGTGAGTTTCGGGTAGGCTACAGAGTGAATTTAGACTTAGAATATTGCTGGTGTGCTTCAGTTTTTGTTGCAGGCCTCAGATCTCGCAATTGCGATGTCAATCGTCGCATTTGCAGCCACTGCTGGGTTTGCATTTGCGATCTACTCATCCAAAATAAAGTACATAACCAGACTCGGGTGAATGGATAATCAGGTTTTGGTTCGAACTTCGGGATTGGACCAAGCGGGCCTGGGGTTGACTTTTGTTGACTTTTTCAAAAATGGCCTAAATTGAATTCTTTGGAATCATGGGTAGTTCCTAAGGCTTAATTTGAATCATTTGAATTGTAATTTTCTAGATTTTATTGGTCCGACGGCTTGTTTGAGAGACAAAGATGTGATTGAGCAGTGAGTGGTCTTTGGAGCGAGGTAACTGTTGTGGCTAACCTTGACTCGAGGGAATTAGAAACCCTCGGACTATTTTCTATGTGAATTTCATATGAGCGGCGTATATGTGAGGTGACGAGTGCTTATGCGCCGCTAAATTCTCTATTTTCCCTATTTTCCCGCTTTTCTTGCATTATCTCTTTCCCTGTCTTAATTGTTACATGCTTTAAATGTGTTTCCATGCCTAATTGCTACTTGTGTTAGTCATTGTTTCCTCCTGTTCATGATATTAGTTCTTTTTCTATAGTTTCATGATCTCCTAGTACTTGCTCAAGTTGGTTTATTTGTACCCTCTAGTTGCAAATTCTGGATTGGTCTCGCTGTGTAGTATTGCTTATTCGGATTATCATGTTGTACAAGGTTCCTGTTTGTTTCATTTTGGTGTTTAGGAATTGTAAAGGGTTTTCTGTGACTTGAATTGTGAGTTTTACTGTGCATATTGAGTACTTGATACTGATATAGTGGGATCAAGTTGCAAGCCGGAACATGTGAAATAAGGGTAATATGTTGAGGTGGAATAAGGATGAATCTACACTGTACGGTGGGAACGGGTTGCACGCCACAGCAGGTGTAATAAGGGTGGATTGTTTGGTGGATTAAGGGTGAAATATGATTATGATATTGTGATATGGTGGGATCGGGTTGCTCGTTACAACATTATATATATATATATATATTCATTATTATTTATATTGTTATGAGGAAATAAGGGAGGATTATGTGACGTACGATAGGATCGGGTTGCACACTGCAATAACCTATGTGTTTTCCCTGAGTTATGTTAGCTTTACGGTATTTTCTTTTGCACTTATGGATTGGTAAATTCTGAACGCTGCTGGCTTATTTCCTGGAGTTGTAGTTATCACTTGCATTTTACTGCTTTATTCCATTCTGTATTTCCTTTTGTCTTTATTTTATATATTGCGTACAAGTTGTAGTGTGAGTGACCCGCCTTAGCCTCGTCACTACTTCGTCGAGGTTAGGCTCGACACTTACAAAATACATGGGGTCGGTTGTACTCATACTACACTCTGCACTTCTTGTGCGGATTCTGGATTTGGTCCTAGCTGATCGAGAGGCATAGCAACTCGGACTGGTTCTTTGGAGACTCAAGGTAGATCTGTTGGCGTTCGCAGAACTTGAAGTCCCCATCTATCTTTCCCTATTTTTACTGTTTCTTTCGTTCAAACAGTTGTATTTCTTTCATACTCTTACTTGTATTAAATCCTAGATGTTCGTGAATTATGACTCCAGATCTGGGTTGTAGCAAGTGTTAAAGCATTTATAATAATACGTACTCTCTTTATTTCGTTTGAGCTTATTTGATGTTATTTATTGAATTGAACAGGGATTGGTTTAATAATTCTCTAATGTTGGCTTTCCTAGCTAGTAAAATATTTGGCGCCATCACAGTCCAAAAGGTGGGAATTCCGAGTCGTGACAAGTTGGTATCAAAGCACTAGGTTGCCTAGGTCTCACAACTCACGAGCAAGCTTAGTAGAGTTTGGAGGATCGGTACGGACTTGCGGCAACATTATTGGTGGAGGAGGATGAAGAAGGATATAGTTGCTTATGTAGCTCGGTGTCTAAATTGTCAACAAGTAAAATATGAGCATTAGAGACCTGGTGGTTTGCTTTAGAAGATAGAGATTCCTGAGTGGAAGTGGGAGCGTATCACTATGGATTTTGTTGTTGGACTCCCACGGACTCAAAGGAAGTTCGATGCAGTTTGGGTCATTGTGGATAGGCTGACCAAGTCAGCGCATTTCATTCCTGTGGTAGTTACCTATTCTTCAGAGCGGTTGGCAGAGATTTATATTCGCGAGATCATCCATCTTCACGGTGTGCCCGTGTCTATCATGTCTTATCAAGGTACACAATTCACCTTGCATTTCTAGAGGGCAGTACATAGTGAGTTGGGCACGCGAGTTGCGTTGAGCACAACATTTTATCCTCAGACGGACGGACAGTCCGAGCGCACTATTCAGATATTGGAGGATATGCTCCATGTATGTGTTATAGATTTCGGAGGATCATGGGATCAGTTCTTGCCCCTTGCAAAGTTCGCCTGCAACAACAACTACCAGTCGAGCATCCAGATGGCTTCCTATGAGGCATTATACGGTAGGCGGTGCCGGTCGCCAGTTGGGTGGTTCGAGCTGGGGGAGGCTCGGTTGTTGGGTATCGAACTAGTAAAGGATGCCATGGATAAGGTCAAGATTATTCAAGACCGACTTCGCACAACTCGGTCCAGGAAGAAGAGTTATGCCGACCGTAGAGTTTGTGATGTTGCATTCATGGTCAAGGGGAGAGTGTTTCTCCGGGTATCACCCATGAAGGGTGTAATGAGGTTCGGAAAGAAGGGCAAGTTGAGCCCTAGGTATATCGGGCCCTTTGAGATTCTGGAGAGAGTGGTAGAGGTGGATTACACGCTTGTGTTTCCACCGAGGTTATCAATAGTTCATCCGGTGTTCCATGTGTCCATGCTTCGAAAGTATCACGGCGATCCTTCCCATGTGTTAGATTTCAGTTTGTCCAGTTGGACAAGGATTTGACTTATGAGGAGGTGGTGGTGGCTATTCTAGCCCGGCAGGTTCGTCAGTTGAAGTCGAAGAGTTATCCTTCAGTTCCAGTGTAGTAGAGGGGTCAGCCCGTCGAGGCAGCTACTTGGGAGTCCGAGTCAGACATGCGGAGTAGATATCCTCACCTTTTCACCAGTTCAGGTACTTTTCTATGTCCGTTCGAGGACGAACAATTGTTTTGAAGGTGGAGAATGTGTGTTTAACCCAAGAATTGGATTCTTTGCCCAAAGCTTTTATAAGAAGAACACGGGTTTCTGATAACCAAAGAATAAGATAATAATTGTAGGTAAACTCGTAAATGGAAAGAAGTAAGATGCACAAAAGTAAGTGTATTGCAATGGTAGCTCGAATATTTTTTTCTCCCTCTTTACAGGTTATATTTTTCTCCTTTATATATGGAATTTCTTAATATAACGTCCACCCTTTTCAGTGATTGAGCATTAATGACTAATTATGACACTAATATAATGTTACAATGAATCAATCGTAACTGTTGTGTAACATATGGATCTCTAATTTGAAGATCTCTGAATCTGCCCTTTATTCTGCCCAAATACACTTTGACCGTGTCTCTTCATCTTTTCAATCAGGTTGAGACTTCCTTAGCTAACTAACCTATGTGTGTGATTTGCCGTGCCTCTTTGCCTCATACCTCTTCATAGAGTCCCGTCCAACTGTCGTGTCTTTATTGCTCCACGTAGACTACTAAGTCATCAAGATTTATTACACGTGTGAAGCTCCTTTTTACCAATACAGATAGTCCCCCCACTTACCATATATTTATCAATTAATATTTGATAAGTGGATACTCATTTATGGCGGGAATATTTTGCCGCCGCTTCACTCGAATCATTGCATCTTTTCCTGTACATAAGTGTCGCTTGTCATTTCCATTTAATGCTTATGCCACGTGTCATTCCTGGGTTGGTTTTGCAATTGTTCATCATCTTTTAGGGCTTTCTTGCGGCTGCATCAGTCACGAAGTGACATCTTCAATTATGGCTTTCACATCATTGTTTTTTTTTCATTTTTTGACAGGGTTTTCTGCTCGGGGGATGTCTGGTGCATCCATTCCGAATATGTCTTTGGCTAAGGCCCAGGAGATTATTACTGGTTCCTCTTCTTCTAAGAGGAAAGTTGGTGGGTCTAGGACCTTAGAATAAGAAGAAGAAGAAGAAGAGGAGGGAACTTTGGTGCACAGGTCACGTAGAAGAAGAGTGGTCTCAGACGATGAGTCTACACCCGTGGCAGTGTCTTCTGTACCTAATGTCAGACCTTCTACCCCCAGGGATTCTTCTTCTTCTCTTGCACATGATTCTGTGGATCATCTATTCCACGAAGGTTTTGGCCCTGCTGCTAATGAGGTGCCTCTGGCTGTTTTTGCTCGCTCCTTTAGAGAAATCTCTTCGTCCGTTCCGGTTATTTCCTCTGCTCCTTCGGCCATTTCTGCTCCTGCTGCTGCCTTGCCCATGGCTTTCTCAGCTCCTCAGATTTTTGTGCCTGAGACTTCTTCAGCTCCACATATTTCATTACCCGTGGCTCCTTCATCTCAGCCTGCTTCCGTGCCTCCTGTTAGAGAAGTAGGGTCTTCCAGTAGGGAGATGAGGCAAGTGCTAATTGTGGTTCCGGCTGATGGGAGCCTTTTTAAGAAATCCGGCCAACCCGAAGTGTGGCTGAATTGGCCCAACAGAGAGGACCAAGTTAGATAGTCACAGTTCTCTTACCTGGACTAATGAGGTTGTGCATTCCTCCTTGAAGGTAACATTCATTCTTTTGTATCTCATTCTTATACATGTAATTACCGTATCTAATTGATTTTCTTTTTGTAGATCAACCTCATAGGCACAAAACTCATGAAGAGGATTTCTAACATGGAGCAAGAGCTAAAGGAGTGGCATGCTGAAGCAGGGAATTGGAAGGGGAAATATGAAAGACTGAGGCTCGATATAGAGGCCTTAGAAGAAGAAAAGTGTACCTTGGAGCGGCAGATGAGAGTCGTGGCTGCGGAGTTGGCAGTGGAGACGACTTCTTCTAACCAAGCGGACAAAGACAAGAGCATTCTTGAGTCTTCGTTTGCTGAGCAATTATCCCATGCCTCGGAAGAAGTTAGGATCTTGAAAGCCTTGCTGGAGCAGAAGGAGGAATACTCAGGCGAGCTTGTGCAGTCACTCACCCGGACTCAGGAGGATCTTCGTGTTGCTTTAGACAAAATCCAATCTCTGGAGGAGTCAATTGTACCTTTCAGGGCTGGCCATGAAGCTGAGAAGGATGGGTTAAGAGCTGAGCTTCAGATATGGGAGAGAGATTATGAAATTCTCGAAGAGGCGGCAATTGTCGATGTTAGTTGGGCGTACATGAATTCTCGCCTCGATACATTGACGGAAATGAGTTGGGGAGATTTCGACCTTAACGCTGAAATTGTTAAAACCAAGGAAGCCATGGAAAAGGCTCAACAAGGTTTGAATCTTTCCCCACCTGAAGGTGAGACTCCTGTTGTCCGAGCCTCTTCGTCCCAAGCTGCTCTTACTCCTTCTGCTGATGAAGAAGTCAATCCCCCTCCTCAATAAGATTAAGATGTTGATTCTTCTTTTTATTTTTATTTTTTTTATCTTTGTCACAATTGGTGGTTACCCCCAGTCCTATCGGGGGTAAATTTGGATCTCTTTAAAGTCCCCAAATGACAACTTAGGGGCACCTCAATGTATAAAAATTCTATACGGCTAAGTATAAGTTAATACTTAGTTTTTACTTAGCTGTTTTAATATATTAATGCAAGTATGACTTTTGTTTCCCGTTGAGTTTCTGTTCTACCCTTTAAGTCTTTTGCATGTTTTATTTTTTGAGGTTTTAGTTTTACCTCTGAGTTTTGCATATAGAATGCTTTAGATTACTCGCACCTTTTTGTAATAGGCACGGTGTCATATAAAATATGTGCCCTTTTGTAGTAGGCATAATTTGTGAAAGAGGTCCCTTCTGATCGACACTTAATGAAGAACGTCTCAACTTCATAAAGGTGTAATAATGCAATAGAGTGGTAGGAATTTTTCACATGTTTTAAGAATGTTTCTGAGGAAAGTTTTTTGTTTGAACTTTCACAACAATTTACATGTGTTTGATTATCATCTAAAACTCATGTTGCAACTGTTTTCTTTTAATAGATTTGATATACACTTGTATTTCGTAACTGTTTTCTGTATGTAACAGTTTTTTCGAGTTAATACAAGAGAGCAACTGTTTTTCGTTCGTAACTGTTTTTATTCAAGTTGGGGGTTTCACCCGTAACTATTTTTGTTGAACACAGTTTTCAATAAGCATGAGGGAATGCTCTTACATCCGTAACTATTTTATTTGATAACAGTTTTTTGAACAAGTACAAGGATTTTGATCTCTCATCTGCAACTGTTTTATTTGATAACAGTGTTCTATATGAGTACAAAGATTTCGTAACTGTTTTTAGTAACAACAGTTGTGAATGAGTACAATGATGATGATCTTTTATCCATAAGTACAAAGATGCACATTTCTTCCTCGTGGCTAACATTTTGCCTTTTAACCTGATCATATTCATAGGTTTTTTGGATTAGGCTTTGTGTTTGAGTCTTTGGCTCTTTCGATTTTGCTCGTATCACTTGACTTGTTGGGTAGATAGATCTTCAGGCTCGAGATTTGACTTTTTGATAGTCTTTTTTGCTTCATCTTTGCCTTCCATACTGTATAGTCCCCCAAGTGTTTGAGCTTTGAAGAATGAAATCTCGAGCACTTGATTATTCCTTCTTTGTGGTCCTTTTCCTGAAAAGGAAAAACATACGGGACTCGAAGGTATAAAGTTTTTAGGTGATGACTGCTTAACCCTTTAAAATGTCCATCAGAAAGTGTAACCCTAGATCGGGAATTTATTTATTTCCTCGCGTCTTTGCAGGTCTAATATCATCATCTGGTGATGGGTTAGCTTTATTCCTATCATCTAAAAAGGTTAGTAAATTTTAAATGTTCAAAATAAAATCGAACGTGTCATCCCTGACCGGGGGTACTTCTTTTCCTTAAAAGTAGTACTTCTTCAAGTGAATGGCATTCCAACTTGTTGGTAGGATTCTGTCGTCCATAGCTTCCAGCTCGTAGGCGCCCTTCCCAGCTATGCCTCGGACTTTGTAGGGTCCTTCCCAGTTTGGACTTAGCTTTCCTGCGCTTGTTTCTTTAGTTGATTGAAAGAATTTTTTGAGGACGAAGTCCCCAATCTTGAAGTACCTGAGATGAGATTTACGGTAGTAATAACGCGCTATGATTTGTTTTTGACCTGCCATCCGTGTCAGTGTTGCTTCTCTCCGTGGTTCGAGCAGGTCCAAATTGGTCCTCAATTCGTCGTCGTTTGCTTCCTCCGTGGCTTTTGTAAGCCTTAATCTTGGTTCGCCAATCTCTACAGGTATTAAGGCTTCTGAGCTATAGACAAGCGCGAAAGGATTTTCTCCCGTGGCTATTTTTGAAGTTGTTCTGTATGCCCATAGTACCGCTGGTAACTCATCAGGCCAGTTTCCTTTGGCTCTATCTAGCCGCTTCTTTAGATTGTTGATGATGACTTTATTCATTGACTCAGCCTGACTGTTGGCCACGGGATGGTATGGCATTGAAGTGATCCGTTTAATTTTCCAGCTTTCAAAGAATTCTGTGAATTACGAGCCTATGAATTGTGGGACATTATCACACACGATCTCCTTTGGTATCCCAAAGAGGCATATTATGTTTCGCCATAAGAAACTTTTAACTTCCTTTTCTCGCACTTGTTTGAACGCTTCTGCCTCTACCCATTTTGTAAAATAGTCGGTTAGCAAGAGCAAAAATAGTACCTGTCCTTTAGCTGTGGGAAGAGGTCCCACTATGTCCATCCCCCATTTCATGAAGGGCTATGGGGATATTATTGGATGCAATAATTCCGTTGGTCGACGCATGTTATTGGCAAACCTTTGGCACCTGTCGCATTTGGATACGAAGTCCTAAGCCTCTTCTTCCATCTTAGGCCAATAATATCCATCTCTGATTAAGGTTTTACCAAGGATCTCGCCCCTGAGTGATTTCCACAGTGTCCTTCATGGACTTCTTTCATCACAAACTCTGTTTGGTTAGGTCCGAGGCATTTTTCTAGGGGCCCTTCGAACATCTTGCGATATAATGAGTTGCAAATGAGGCAGTATTGTGCAGCTTTGCGGTGCAGTGCTTGAGCTGTTTTCTTGTCTTCAGGTACGGTGCCATTCTGTAAAAAATTTAGGATTTCGTTTCTCCAATCCTAGGTTAAATTTATGAAAGTTACCTCATTTCTATCCTGATCGATCGCTGAATGGAATAGATGAATGACAATTGCATTGTCCTTGTTTGTTACTTCCGTGACTGCTGCGAGGTTAGCTAATGCATCTACTTCTGCATTTTCCTCTATAGGTATTTGTACTACCTTCCATGTTTTGAATTATCTCACGAGCTCTCATGCCTTTTCCAGATACTGTAGCATACAAGTCTCTGGAGCGATATAAGTCCCCTGCATCTGATTTACTACCAGTTGGGAATCTCTTTTGATCACGATTTGCTCGATTGAAAACTCTCGTGCAAGTTCTAATCCTGCAATAACAACTTCGTACTCTGCTTTATTGTTAGTTATAGGATAACATTTGATAGCCTGTCGTGTCTTTTCACCCATGGGTGATATTAAGACTATGCCTCTGCCGACACCTTTTATAATGGAAGAAGCATCGGTAAATAGGGTCCATAGACCCGGATTAACACCGTTGAAGAGTTGTAACTCTTTTTCCACTTTAGGGACAATGCTATTACTAAAATCAGCTAAGATTTGAGACTTGATTGCAGTCCTAGGCCGATATATTATTTCATGCTCACTTAATTCTATGGCCCACTTGGCTAATCTTCCTGATAGTTCTTGTTTATGCAGTATGTTTCTTAATGGATACGAGGTCATAACTGTGATTAGATGACATTGAAAGTATGATCTTAATTTTATAGATGCCATGGTTATAGCTAAGGCTAACTTTCTAGATGTGGATACCTAGTTTCAGCATCTAGTAATGTCTTGCTTACATAATAAATAGGAGATTGTTTACCTTTATTCTCCCTTACCAATATTGCACTTACAATAATTTCCGAGACAACGAGGTACAATAATTTCTGAGACAACGAGGTAGACGTATAGCCGCTCCCCCTCCTTTGGCTTTGACAACAACGGAGGTTTTGATAAATAAGCCTTTAGGTCTTTGAGAGCCTGTTGACATTCTTTAGTCCATTCGAACCGATTACGCTTTTTGAGAACTGCAAAGAATTTAAAACTTTTCTCGGAAGATTTGGAAATAAATCTTCCTAAGGCTGCAATTCTTCCCGTTAGTCTTTGAACTTCTTTTTTGTTTATAAGTACATCAGGTATTTCTTCTATAGCTTTAATTTGATCAGGATTTACCTCTATTCCCCTGTTTGATACAAGGAAACCCAAGAATTTACCTGATTCTACGCCAAAAGCGCATTTTTCTGGATTCAACTTCATATTATACCTACGTAAAATGTCAAAGGTAATAAAGAGGTGCTGGAAATGGTTTTCCGCCCGTGTTGATTTTACCAGCATGTCATCAATGTAAACTTTCATTGTTTTTCCCAGATGTTCCTAGAACATCTGGGTCACTAGCCTTTAATCTGTGGCTCCAACGTTTTTTAAGCCAAAAGGCATGACTTTATAGCAATAAGTCCCCCTGCTTGTAATAAAGGAGGTTTTTTCCTCGTCTGAGGGATCCGTTTTAATCTGATTATAACCAGAATACGCATCTAGAAATCTTAAAAATTCATGACTTGCGGGTGTCATCAATTATTTGATCTATATGTGGTAATGGAAATGAATCTTTGGGGCATGCTTTATTTAAGACAGTATAATCTACGCATATTCTCCATTTTCCATTCTTTTTAGGTACTACCACAGTGTTAGCTAGCCAGTTAGGGTACATTACCTCTTGTATTGAACCAATCTTTAAGAGTTTCTGTACCTCTTCGTCAATCACTTGGTTCTTGAATGGTCCTTGCTTTATTTTCTTCTTCTTAACAGGTACAAAGGATGAATCTTCATTTAGTTTATGAGTCATCACTTCTAACGGGATACCTGTCATATCTGAGTGGGACCACACAAAACAATCTGCGTTAGCCTTTAAGTAATCAATTAACTTACCTCTTCGACCGGGACTCAGCCTCGTGCCTATATACACTTTCTATTCAGGCTTTTGTTCAGGCAATGGAACAACTTCGAGCTCTTTCGTAGTTGTTTTGATGTGCTCGTCTTCCTCTGGTTCATGAATGACGCCCGGTTTGGAATCTACATCTGTGTGGTCCAATGCCTCTTCCGTGGTGACTTGATTCACTTTCTCGTAAGTATTTTCTTTCTTACCTGTTTCAACAGTAATATCTTTCGTACCTATTTGGGTAGTAATTTCTTCCATGCCTGTTTGGCCGGTGTCACCTGCTTGGGAGATTTCCTTATCCTTTGATTCTTTCACCTCTACTTTTTTGTTATAGTGTACCACGGAATTTATATTTCTCGCGGTTTGCTGTTCGCCTCTAATTTGCTGAATCCCCCATTCAGAGGGGAATTTAATTACCTGATGCAAGTTGGATGGTATTGCTTTCATGTCGTGGATCCATGGCCTTCCCACGATTATGTTATAAGCCATGTCAGTATCGATGACTTGGAACCTGTTACTTTTGATCACTTCCTCAGCATAAGTGCTAAGTTCAATTTCTCCTTTTGTTATAACTGTAGAGTTATCAAACCCTGATATGGCTCGTGCCCTTGGGATTACTTGATTCCCCAATAGCATTTCTTCCACGACTCTTAGAAAAATGATATTGACTGAACTACCTGGATCAATCAACACTCTTTTTACCAGAGCATCATTGTGAGGAAGTATTAATTCGCCGATATCTGCATCATCGAAGGTTATATCGTCTGTTTCTAGATTTTCACGAACCCGCTTTTCGTGTGTAATTGTGAACTTCGTGGTCGTTTTGCAGACCACTCCGTTTACTTCTTCACCTCAGTGTATCACGTTGACGGTTCGTTTTGGAGATGGAGGTTTTGGGGGCTCTTGCCTGTTCTTCATGTATGCCTGTTTACCTTTTTCACTAAACAATTCTGCCAAATAGCCCTGTTTTAATAATTGTTCTACCTCACCTTTTAAAAATCTGCAATCTGCAGTTCTGTGTCCATGATCATTATGGAATTCACACCAGAGATCTGGGTTCCTCTTGTTCAGGTTCGACCTCATCTCTTTGGGCCATCGAACCTTATCACCCATATTTCTTAACACTGAAATTAGTTCGAAGGTACTTACATTAAAAGTGTGATCCCCAATTCGCGCATTACCTCTAGGTCGTTGATCTTGATCCCTTCTGGATCTAGATGAGGAAGAGCCTGCATCTCTACTTGGTGGTCCATAATCTCACCTGGTATTTTTGAACCTGGGACGAGTTTCACGTCCTGATGATCCCAAGTAAGGATCGTACTTGTTTTTACCTGATCTCCTGTTTGATTCTGAACGTCTAGATCTGGTATAATCTTCTTCTTTCGGACGAGCAATGGTATCTTCTTCTATTCGAAGTTTAGTACTATAACTATTATAAACATCGTTCCATGTTGTAGATGGGAATTCTGTCAAGCTTTCCTTGAGTCTCCTCGTGGCTTCTGATCTTTTGTCATTTAGATTACTTGCGAATGCCATGGCTGCCCAATTATCAAGCACCCTTGGTAGTTGCATTCTTTCTCGTTGAAACGTGTCTATAAATTCACGAAGTAGTTCCGTGTCTCCTTGTTTTATTTTAAAGATGTCCTCCATCCTTTTCTCGAACTTTTGCGCACCGGAGTGTACCTTTATGAAAGAATCTGCAAGCTCAGCAAAAGAATCAATAGAGTTTTCAGGGAGAAGAGAATACCAGATTAGCGCCCCTTTAGTAAGTGATTCTCCAAACTTTTTAACTAGGACCGACTCAATTTCTTGTTTTTTTAAGTCGTTGCCTTTCACTCCAGTGGTAAAAGCAGTCACATGGTCGCGTGGGTCGGTTGTCCCATCATACTTAGGTACATCGGGCATTTTAGACTTATTTGGAATGGGTACGGGTGTTGCGCTTGGTTTTCAAGGTTGTTGAGAATATCTATCAACGTCAATGCCTTTGATAACAGGTGGTACTCCAGGAATTTGTTTGATTCGATCATTTTGTTCCTTCACCTATTTATGCAAAGTTAGTAATACAGTCTGTAATTCAGAGTTATTAGAGATACCTGGTCTCGCTTGGAGAGATTCATTAGGAGTATCTCCCCTTCCCGAGTTTGCCAACCCAGGTTGAGGATTTTCCATGGTGATGGTATTATTGGGAGGTGGTGTCAGTGGTGCAGGTAACGCTGCTGGTAATCCCCTCGCAAATTCTTGCAAAGCTTGGCTCACATACTCTGCAATCATTTGCTTTACCCGATCTTGTTCCACCGTTTGATCATTATTATCGTTGTTGTTATTGGATCTTTCTGGGGATTATTCCCTTGAACCACGTGGGGTTCCTGAAGGCGATGGAACTGGGGTTCCATTCCTTTTCTGGTTTTTGTTGTTGGAGTTCGACATAGTTCATAGGATATCGCTTGAAAAGCAACAAAGATTATCAGATTCCCGATAACGGAACCAATTTGTTTAACCAAAGAATTGGATTCTTTGCCCAAAGCTATTTTAAGAAGAACACGGGTTTCTGATAACCAAATAATAAGATAATAATTGTAGGTAAACTCGTAAATGGAAAGCAGTAAGATGCACAAAAAGTAAGTGTATTGCAATGGTAGTTCGAATATTTTTTTCTCCCCCTTTACAGGTTATATTTTTCTCCTTTATATATGGAATTTCCTAATATAACGTCCACCCTTTTCAGTGATTGAGCATTAATGACTAATTATGACACTAATGTAACGTTCTAATGAATCAACCATAACTGTTGCGTGAATGTTGTGTAACGTATGGATCTCTTATTTGAAGATCTCTGAATCTGCCCTTTATTCTATCCAAATACACTTTGACTGTGTCTCTTCATCTTTTCAATCAGGTTGAGACTTCCGTAGCTAATTAACCCATGGGTATGATTTGCCGTGCCTCTTTGCCTCATACCTCTTCATAGAGTCCCGTCCAGCTGTCGTGTCTTCATTGCTCCACGTAGACTACTGAGTCATCAAGATTTATTACACGTGTGAAGCTCCTTTTTACCAATAAAATGTGATGATCCGATAGGTCATCTTATGTTTTAAAACCTAATTCTGTGATCTGAAGCCTAAAATATCTTGTTTTGGCCTTCCTCTATTTGCATGCGCAGTCCGCGCGTCTTTCCGAAAAGCTTTTATGTGAAAATCTGAGAATAATATGAAGTGTCGCCTTAAAATCCAATTTAGTTGACTTCGGCCAATGTTTTGAGCAAATGGACCCGGATTCGTATTTTGACAGTCCCGATGGCTCCGTATCGTGATTTGGGACATGGGTGTATGCCCAGAATTGAATTCTGAAGTTTCTATATGTTTATATTTCCCTGAGATGTGTTAGCTTTTACAGTATTTTCTTTTTCATTTAAGGATTGGTAAATTCTGAACGTTGCTGGCTCATTTCCTGGAGTTGTAGTCATCACTTGGAATTCACTGCTTTATTCCATTCTGTATTTCCGTTTGTCTTTATTTTATATATTGCGTACATATTGTAGTGTGAGTGACTCGCCTTAGCCTCGTCACTACTTCGTTGAGGTTAGGATCGACACTTACAGAGTACATGGGGTCGGTTGTACTCATACTACATTATGCACTTCTTGTGCAGATTTTGGCATTGGTCCCAGCTGATCGAGAGGCATAGCAGCTCGGACTGGTTCTTTGGAGACTCAAGGTAGATTTGTTGGCGTTTGCAGACCTTGATGTCCCCATCTATCTTACCCTATTTTTACTATTTCTTTCGTTCAACAGTTGGATTTCTTTCAGACTCTTACTTGTATTAAATCCTAGAAGTTCGTGAATTATGATTCCAGATTCGGGTTGTAACAAGTGTCAAAACATTTATAATAATTCGTACTCGCTTTAATTTATTTGAGCTTATTTCATGTTATTTGCTGAATTGAATAAGGATTTGTTTAATAATTCTCTAACGCTGGCTTGCCTAGCCAGTGAAATGTTAGGCGCCATCACGGTCCTGAAGGTTGGAATTCCGGGTCGAGACAAGTTGGTATTAGAGCATTAGGTTGCCTAGATTTGAAAATTCATGAGCAGGCTTAGTAAAGTCTGGAGGATCGGTACAGAGACACGTGTGCTTATCTTCTAGAGGCTATGAAGTTTAGGAACAAATTTCACTTCTATTCTTCTCTGTCGTGCAATTTTGTTCTGTCAATGCTATTGAACTCTTTCTACTCTTATTCTCTCGCATATGGAGAGAACATGTACCACATTTTCAGTTGAGCAGCAACCAGAGCCTCTAGTGGTAGCTTCTACGAGGGGTAGAGGTCGAGGCCGAGGCCGTGCCAGAGGCCGAGGCAGGGGTAGGGCTCAACCCAGAGCCCGAGCAGCAACCCCAATAGTGGAGCCTCAGGTAGAGTTTGACGAGGAGGTTCCAGCCCAGACTGTTCCGGTCAGGCCAGCTCAGGTTTCGGAGGGGTTCATTGCCACCACAGTGCTTCTGGACGCTTTGGTCCATTTGGTGGGCCTTATGGAGAGTGTGTCCCAGACCGACGCATTCCCCATGGCACCAACAGTCTCTCAGGGTGGAGGAGGAGCACAGACTCCTGCTACTAACACTCCGGAGCAGATGGCTCCCTAGTATCAGACTCCAGCAGCTCATCCAGTCGGAGTAGTGTAGCCGGTTGTGCTCTTTCCAGTTCACTTCAGTAGTGCTTCTTCAGAGGATCCCCAGGAGTATCTTAACATTATTCATTAGGTGCTACGAAACATGGGTAAAGTGGAGACCAATGAGGTCAATTTTTCTGCATTTCAAATGACTGGTTCTGCCAAGAAATGGTGGAGAGATTATTTGTTGACCAGACCAGCTGGGTCGCCTGCTTTTACTTGGGACCAGTTCTCTTAGCTCTTCCAAGAGAAGTTCCTCCCTATCACATTGAGATAGGAGCATCGTCATCAATTCTAGCATCTCCAGTAGTGCAGTATGACTGTTACTTAGTATGAGACCCGTTTTATGGATTTGGCACGTCATGCTCTTCTTCTGCTTTCTAGAGAGAGAGAGAGAGAGAGAGAGAGAGAGAGAGAGAGAGAGGGTGAGGAGGTTTATTGACGGACTTGCTCAGTCTATCAGATTGTAGATGGCTAAGGAGACTGGAGTGAGATTTTTTTTCAGGCTGCTGCCAATGTCGCCAGGCGAGCCGAGATGGTTGGAGGTCAGGGGTCTGACAAGATACCTCTTCATTCTGGTGAGTTCGGCGGTGCGTCATCTGGAGGCAGGGAACTTTTGGTAGAGTCCATCCTCAGGCCGTTTCATTCAGCGCTTCAGGCATCCCACGGTGCTTCAGGGAGTCATGGTCTTTATGTGCCTCATTCTTGATAGCCAGCCTACAGTGCACCACTAGCTCTTATTAGTGCACCTTCTATTCAGAGTTATTACCGTGGTCATCCGGCCCGTTTGGTCAGTCTCAGTTTTCGCAACCATAATACCAAGATGGATGTTTCGAGTGTGGTGGTTATGGGCATATTAGGAGGACCTGTCCGAGATTATTGGGCGTCCCGCCACAGCATCAGGGTTCTCATGCCATGGTTCCGGCACCAGTTGCTACACTGCCTGCTTAGCCAGCTAGAGGCAGGGGTCAAGCAGCTAAAGGTAGAGGCCAGACTGATAGAGGTAGAGGTGAGGTCGTTAGGGGTGGAGGCCAGCCAGCTAGAGGTTGTCCTAGGGACGTGGTTCAGGGTGATGGGGCCCAACCCCAATGTTATGCTTTTCCAGCAAAGCCTGAGGCTGATTCATTTGATGTTGTTATCACAGGTACTGTTTCAGTTTGCAGTAGAGATGCTTCAGTTCTATTTGATCTGGATTCTACTTACTCCTATCTGTCATCCTATTTTGCTTCATATTTGGTTGTGCCTTGTGATTTTTTGAGTGCTCCTGTGTATGTGTCCACACCTGTGGGGGATGCTATTGTTGTAGATCGTGTTTATCGTTCTTGTTTAGTCACCATCGGGAGTCTTGAGACTAGTGTAGACCTTATACTTCTTGATATGGTTGATTTTGATGTTATCTTGGGTATGGATTAGCTGTCACCTTATCACACTATATTGGACTGTCACGCTAAGACGGTGACCTTAGCCTTGCCGGGGTTTCCTCAATTAGAGTGGAGGGGGACTCCTGGCCATTCTACCATCAGGGATATCTCTTATGTGAAGGCTCGACATATGGTCAAGAAGAGGTGTCTAGCTTATTTGGCTTATATCCGCGATTCTAGTGCGGAGATTCCTTCCATGGATTCAATACCAGTTGTTCATGAGTTTCCATAGGTGTTTCCCACAGACCTGTCGGGATGCCACCCGACAGGGATATTGGTTTCTGTATTGATTTGGCTCTGGGCACTCATTCCATCTCTATTCTGCCATACGGTATGTCCCTGCCAGAGTTGAAAGAATTGAAGAAGTAGTTACTAGATTTTCTTGATAAGGGCTTCATTAGACCTAGTGTCTCGCCCTGGGGTGCGCCTATGTTGTTCGTGAAGAAGAAGGATGGATCGATGAGGATGTGCATTGACTATCGATAGATGAACAAAGTCACCATCAAGAAAAAATATCCATTGCCGAGGATTGATGACTTATTTGATCAGCTTTAGGGTGCTAAGGTGTTTTCGAAGATTGATTTGAGATATGGCTACCATCAATTGAGGATTAGGGTATCTGATGTCCCTAATACAGCTTTTCGAACTCGGTACGGGCATTGTGAGTTTCTAGTGATGTCCTTTGGGTTGAAAAATGCCCCAACAACATTCATAGATTTGATGAACCGAGTGTTCAAACCTTATTCGGACTCCTTTGTGATTGTGTTTATTGACGACATCTTGATCTACTCCCGCAGTCGAGAGGAGCAAGGGCAGCATCTTAGGATTGTACTTCAGACTCTGAGAGCCATCCAACTATATGATAAGTTTTCAAAGTGTGAGTTTTGGTTGGATTCAGTTGATTTCTTGGGGCAAGTTGTATCAGCAGAGGGCATTCAGGTGGATCCTAAGAAGATTGACGCAGTTCAGAACTGGCCTAGACCCACTTCATCCATGGAGATCCGGAGTTTCTTAGGTATGGCGGGCTATTACTGTCGATTTGTGGAGGGGTTTTCATCTATAGCAGCTCCGTTGACCAGGTTGACCCAGAAGGGTGCCCCGTTTAGATGGTCAGGCGAGTGTGAGGCGAGCTTTCAGAAGCTTAAGACTGCTTTGAATACAGTGCCGATGTTGGTGTTGCCCATAGGTTCACGATCTTATACGGTATATCTCATATTGGGATCAATAAGGTATTGATGCAGGAGGGAAGGGTGATTGCATATGCGTCGTGGCAGTTGAAGGTTCACGAGAAGAATTACCTTGTCCATGACTTAGAGTTGGAAGCGAATGTTCATGCGCTGAATATTTGGAGGCACTATCATTACGGCGTGTCGTGTGAGGTTTTCACGGATTATCGGAGCCTTCAGTATTTGTTCAAGCAAAAGGATATCAATTTGAGGCAGAAGAGGTGGTTAGAGCTATTGAAAGACTATGATATCACCATCCTGTATCATCCCGGGAAGGCCAATGTGGTGGCCGATGCCTTGAGTAGAAAGGCAGCGAGTATAGGCAGCCTTGCGTTCATTCCAGTCGGTGAGAGGCCGCTTGCATCAGATGTTCTGACTTTAGCCAACCGGTTTGTGATGTTGGATATTTCGGATCCCAGCCGTGTTCTAGCTTCTACAGTCGCTCGGTCTTATTTGTTTCAGCGCATCAGATATTGGCAGTATGACGACCCTCATTTATTGGTCCTTAGGGACACAGTGCGACACGGTGGTGCCAAGCAGGTTACTGTTGGAGATGATGGAGTCTTGAAGATGCAGGGTCGTGTTTGTGTGCCTAATGTGGATGGACTTCGTGAGTTGATTCTTGAGGAGGCTCACATTTCCCATATTCTATTCATCCGGGCGTCGCCAAGATGTATCAGGACTTGTGGCAGTATTATTGTTGGAGGAGGATGAATAAGGATATAGTTGCTTATGTAGCTCGGTGTATAAATTGTCAGCAAGTAAAGTATGAGCATCAGAGACTTGGTGCTTTTCTTCAGAAGATAGAGATTCCTGAGTGGAAGTGGGAGGATATCACTATGGATTTTGTTGTTGGGCTCCCTTGGGCTTAGAGAAAGTTCGATGCAGTTTGAGTCATTGTGGAAAGGCTGACCAAGCTAGTGCATTTCATTCCTGTGGTAGTTACCTATTTTTCGGAGCGGTTGGAAGAGATTTAAAATCCGCGAGATCGTTCGTCTTCACGGTGTGCCCGTGTCTATCATTTGTGATCGAGGTACGCAATTCACCTCGCATTTATGAAGGGCAGTACAACGTGAGTTGGGCATGCCAATTGAGTTGAGCACAACATTTCATCCTTGGACAGAAGGACAATCCGAGAGCACTATTCAGATATTGGAGGATATGTTTCGTGCATGTGTTATAGACTTCGGAGGATCGTGGGATCAATTCTTTCCCCTTGTAGAGTTCACCTACAACAACAACTACCAGTCGAGCATCTAGATGGCTCCCTATGAGGCATTATATAGTACGCGGTGCCGGTCGTCAGTTGGGTAGTTCGAGCCGGAGGAGGCTCGGTTGTTGGGCACAGACCTAGTAAAGGATGCCTTGGATAAGGTCAAGATTATTTAGGATCGACTTCTCACAGCTCAGTCCATGCAGAAGAGTTATGCCGGACGCAAAGTTTATGATGTTGCATTCATGGTTAGGGAGAGAGTGTTGCTCCGGGTATCGCCCATGAAAGGTGTAATGAGGTTCGAAAAGAAGGGCAAGTTGAGCCCTTGATATATCGAGCCCTTTGAGATTCTGGAGAGAGTGGAAAAGGTGGCTTACAGGCTTGCGTTGCCACCGGGGTTATCAGCAGTTCATCCGGTGTTCCATGTGTCCATGATCCGGAAGTATCACGGTGATCCGTCCCATGTGTTAGATTTCAGATCTACCTAGTTGGACAAGGATTTGACTTATGAGGAGGAGCCGGTGGCTATTCTAGCCCAGCAGGTTCGTCAATTGAGGTCGGGGAATTATCCTTCAATCCGAGTGTAGTGGAGGGGTCAGCCCGTCGAGGCAACTATTTAGGAGTCCGAGTCGGACATGTGGAGTAGATATCCTCACCTTTTCACCAGTTCAAGTACTTTTCTATGTCTGTTCGAGGACGAATGATTGTTTTAGAGGTGGAGAATATGATGACCTGATAGGTCATCTTATGTTTTAAAACCTAATTCTGTGATCCGAAGCCTTAAATATCTTGTTTTAGCCTTCCTCGATTTGCATGCGCAGTCCGGGCGTCTTTCCGAAAATCTTTTATGTGAAAAATTGAGAAAAATATGAAATTTTGCCTTAAAATCCACTTGAATTGACTTCGATCAACATTTTGAGCAAACGGATGCGGATTCATGTTTTGACAGTCCTGGTGGGTCAGTATCGTGATTTGGGACTTGGGCGTATGCCCGGAATCGAATTCGGAAGTCCCTATCACGAGTTATCGCATTTTATAGAAATTGAGAATTTAAGGCTTAATGAATTGGAAATGGTTGACCAATGTTTGACTTTTGGATATCAGATCCGTATTTTGGTTCCGGATTCCGGTATAGGCTCAATACTACATATATGACTTGTCTGTCAAATTTTGTAAGAAACGGAGTCGGTTTGACGTGATTCTGACGTCCGGTTGTGAAAATAGAAGTTTCAAAGTTTTCTTGAAAATTTCATTTGATTTGGTGTTTAATTCGTATGGTGTTATTTTGGCGATGTGATCGCTCGAGCAAGTTCGTATGATATTTTTAGACTTGTGTGCATACTTGGTTTAGAGCCCTGAGGGCTCGGGTGAGTGTCAGGTAGGGTACAGAGTGAATTTGGTCTTAGAACATTGCTGGTGTGCTTCAGTTTTTGTTGCAGGCCTCAGATCTCGCAATTGTAAGGTCAATCATCGCATTTTCGACCACTGCTTGGTTCACATTTGCGATCTACTCATCGCCTTTGTGAAGAGTAGCTGGGGAGGCCAGAATTTGCATATGCGAACAGAACTTCGCATTTGCAAAATGGGAGTTGGGTAGGCAGTGATCGCAAATGTGATCAATGGGTCGCATTTTCGGATGGATCAGAGTTCGCATTTGTGAACTATTCTTCACATTTGCAAAGAAAGCAGGGATGTGATGATATTCACATTTGTGAACCCCAGGTCGCAAATGCGACACCTACAATTGACAAAAATAAGACTTAGACAGAATTTTTGGTTCATTCTTCAATTTTTCATAACCTAGAACCCTAGAGGCGACTTTTCCAAGATCCTTTTTCCCCAAATCATTAGTAAGTGATTCTAACCTAGTTCCTTTCAATCTTTCATTCATTTCACAAGTTTTCAACCAAAAATCTAGAGTTCTCATGATGGAATTGGGGGGTTTTTGGGTAGAAATAGGGATTGGTAAATTGAGGTCGGATTCAAAAACAAATTACATAACCGGGCTCAGGGGTGAATGGGTAATTGGGTTTTGGTCCAATCTTCGGGATTGGACCAAGCAAGCACGGGGTTTGACTTTTTCAAAAATGGCCTAAATTGAATTCTTTGCAATCATGGGTAGTTCCTAAGGCTTAATTTGAATCCTGTGGTTGGTAATTTGCTAGATTTTATTGGTCCGGAGATTTGTTTGAGAGGAAAATCTGTGGTTGAGTAGTGAGTGGTCTTTGGATCGAGGCAAGTGTTGTGTCTAACCTTGACTTAATGGAATTAGGAACCCTCAGACTATTTGCTATGTGAATTTCAAGTGAGCGGTGTATATGTGAGGTGACGAGTGCTTATGCGCCGCCAAATTATTTGTTTTCCATGTTTTCCCGCTTTTATTACATTATCTCTTTCCTTGTCTTAACTGTTACATGTAATTACACGGCTTGTCGTTTTGTGAGTTATAGCCCCGTTTTCCCTGTTTCTGCTTCTTTATGTGTTATTCAGTGTATTGTGTTGTATCGGGGTGATTGGTTCGGGCCCGGAGTAGTTTCAGAGTGGAATGAGACACTTAGTCTCTTATTTAGAAGTTTAAGTTGGAAAAAGTCAACCGGATGTTGAATTATGAGAAAACGATCTCGGATTTGGATATGTTTCAGTTAGCTCCGTTAGGTAATTTTGGACTTAGGAGCGTGTCCGGAATACTGATTTGAAAGCGTGTTGTATTTTACTGAGATTTCATGATGTGGACTTTATGTGTTTTACTACTTGTTACTACTGCTCAATCTTTATTTACTGTTGTTACTTACTGAGTTGGTGTACAGAGACGGACCCAGGATTTGAGCATAGCGGGGGCACTATCTTTAGTATACCAAGTACTAGCTAGCGATAAAGTTCGATGTTCAAGTCTATAAAAACTTAATGATTATGATAACTATCATTAAAATACAAACTTCGATATTATCGAATATCATTAATTTGGTACTAATATAACATAAGTACATCGTCCACTCATATCAGGGTCGGGATTATTTCACATCAAACTCATCTATAAAATGAGAGGCATTGTCTCTTAAAACTAGAACTTGATTGAAAAGAATTAAACTTTGCCAAAAATACGTTATCTAAATTCATAAGAACAAGAACTTCCTAAAAAATAACGATTCCAAGAAACATAAATTTTCTTCAATCACCTAAGGATCTTTCTTCTCAATCACAGAAGGACCTTTCCTTCTCAATCAAAGAATGATCTTTCTTCTATTTTTGCTTTTTAGGTAGACTGTTTTCAATAATCGGCAGCTCCAATTGACCATTCATATGTAAGCAATATAACTAAATTAATATTGAATCAACAAAAATCTTTACTCTTTAACTAAGTAGTATATTACATACCTGAAATATAATTTAATGCTTTCTCCTCCAAATGATGCAAGAGTCAACTGCTAATCTAAATATAATTTACATAAATAAAAACGCAAATGTTTATAATATCTTTCTTGAGTAATTTTTCAAAAGAAAAAAACTGACTCAAATAAAATCAAAGAAGAAGAGACTCAAATTCAGTCATCACTATTGTCACCTAATAGAACTATCAAATTTAGAAGAGATGCATAGAGCTGAAAAAGAATTAACTAAATTGAAGGGAGGCAGAAGAGTCTGCTACTCTATTCGTGAAGGGGGAGGCTAATGAATATTCATACTTTTGAATGTGCCGGGGATTTGAAAAAAAAGTTAATTAAGTTTTAAGTTTATTATTATGTAGAAGCATCAAATTATAAATGAATTTAGAAAAGTTTATAAAAATATAACTGGTTGACTACTAAGTAATTAAACAATCATTGAATTAAAAAAAAAGTAAAAGTACAATAGAATTATAGAAGTTGTAGGAGATATGATTCGAACTTGGGACATCATAGAAGTGAAGGTACTTTGACTGCTTTCTTAAACCAAGTCTTCTGCCCAGCTTTTGTGTTTAGGGGCACACATAAAATATTTAAGGGGTCCTTACTGTATATACATATAGATATAAAATATATATACTGTATTTTTCCCGAGGTTAACGGGTTCCGGTGACCCCTCACCTTCCCACGTAGGTCCGCCCCTGGGTGTACTCACGTTACTCCCTACACCTTGTGTGCAAATCCAGGTGTTACTGGACGTACTAGCGAGTGTTGATTTCATCCGTCGCGGATCTATCGGAGTTAGCAAGGTAGCTGCCTGGCGATCGCAACCCTACTCTTCTCCCTCCTATCCTCCTATAGATGTTTTTAGTTATTTTCCAGACTGTATTAGTCTTAGTATTATAAGATAGATATTATAGATGCTCATGACTAGTGACACCCGATGTCGGGCTTTTCTTTCCGCACTTTTCATTTGTTTTGAATTTCTTTATGAAGTTTTGCTATGAAATAGCTTGAAATTAGCTTTGAAATAAAATATCGCGTTGTTTTTGGTAATGAGTCGGATAGCCTAGTACTACGATAGGCGCCATCACGACATGGTAGTTTGGGTCGTGACAAGTTGGTATCAGAGCCTAGGTTGCATAGGTCTCACAAGTCATGAGAAGGTTTAGTAGAGTCTTGCGGAGATGTCCGTACTTATCTTCGAGAGGCTGCAAAACCTTTAGGAAAAATCTCGCATTCTTGAATTCTTGTCGTGCGAATCCATTGATTCCGGTAACTAAACTTCTATTGTTTCATTCTCTCACAGATGGTGAGGACCCGTACTATCGGATAGGGTGACCAGCTACCAGTACCACCAGTCAGGCCTGCGGGAGGCCGAGGCCATGGTAGGCATAGAGGTGCAGCCCCCACAGCAGCCGGGGCGGTACCTGTAGACCCTCCAGTTATTCCAAATCAGATCCAAGCCCCAGATGCTCCAGCGGGCCAGGTTAGGCACCCTCTGTGCCTATTGTGATTCCTGGCCTTCGGGAGGCCCTAGCCCGTAGTTTATCAGTATGTACTGGCCTTGCTCAGGCGGTCTCAGTTACCACGGACAAAAACCATTTCTCAGGCTGGGGGAGGAACTCAAACTCCCGCCGCTCGCACACCTGAGCAGGTTATTTAGGGACTTCAGACACCAGGGGCACGTCCAGCCTAGCCGGTTGCAGCTGCTCAGGACTATGTAGTTCCTGTTATGCCAGAGGATGAGCAGCGCATATTGGAGAGGTTCGGGAGACTCCAGCCTTCGTCGTTTAGTGGTGCTGAGGGTGAGGATGCACAGGGTTTCTTGGTTAAGTTTCAGAGGATGCTTCAGATAACGGGTATTCTGGAGACCAGTGGGGTCTCATTTACTACTTTCTAGTTTTTTGGGGCTGCATTTAGTTGGTGGGAGGCCTACGAGAGGCGTAGGCCGGTTGGCGCAACGCCTCTTACTTGGCAACAATTCTCTATTCTCTTTCTGGAGAAGTTTGTACTTGAGTCCTGCAGAGAGGAGTTGCACAGGCTGTTTGAGCAGCTTCGGCATGGTGATATGTCTGTTACACAGTATGAGATGCGGTTCTCCGAGTTGTCTCGTCATGCGGTCTGGTTGGTTCCCACCGATCGAGAGAGGACCAGGAGGTTTATAGATAGCCTCGATTTTCAGCTTTGATTGCTTATGACAAAAGAGAGAATGTCTGGTGCTACTTTTGATGAGGTTGTCGACATTGCTCGACAGATTGAGATGTTTCATGATCAGGAGAGGAATGAGAGGGAGGATAAACGGCCTCGTGGTCAGGGTGAATTCAGTGGTTCTCCTCATGGGGGTTAGTTCCAGTACGGCAGAGGTCGTCCATTCAGGCATGCTCAGTCAGCTCGCCCAGTCCATCGTGGTGCATCATTAGGTCATGGTTCTCACAGTTCTCATCAGGGCCATTCATCATTCAGTGACCTCCCAGCCCACAGTTCGTCCCATGCTCCATCAGTTCAGGGATCCTCCATGCCAGGTTTTTCTACCAGTTATCCCGGTTCTAGGGGTTCCCTTCAGTCTCTGTCCCCCGCACCAGGGAGTTGTTTTAAGTGTGGAGGGTTTGGTCATATGTGGAGGCAGTGTCCTCATCGTCATGGGGGTTCATCTTAGCAGAGGAGTCAGCCATCGACTTCAGCTCCAGTTACTTCACCACCCGCCCAGCCAGCTAGGGGTGGAGGTCAGTCAGCTAGAGGTCGTCCTAGAGGGGGAGGTCGATCAGGTGGTGGTCAGGCCTATTTCTATGCACTCCCAGCCAGACCAGATGCCATGGCTTTAGATGCCGTTATCACATGTATTGTTTCAGTCTGTCACTGAGATGCCTCCGTATTATTTGACCCTGGTTCAACATATTCATATGTTTCCTCATATTTTTATCATTTTATAGATATGCCCCGTGAGTCTTTAGTTTCATCTGTACATGTATCTACTCTTGTGGGCGATACTATTGTTGTGGACCGCATGTATCGGTTATGTGTGGTGACTATTGGGGGTCTGGAGACCCGATTGGATCTATTGTTGCTTAGTATGGTTGACTTTGATGTGATATTGGGCATGTATTGGTTATCCCCATGTCATGCTATTCTAGATTGTCACGCTAAGACCGTGACCTTAGCGATGCCGGGATTCCCGAGGGTCGAGTGGAACGGTTCTATAGATTAATGTATCGAGCAGGGTGATTTTATACTTGAAGGATCAGCGTATGGTTGAGAAGGACTGCCTATCTTATATGGATTTTGTGAGGGATGCCAGTGCAGAGACTCCTACTATTGATTCTGTTCTAGTGGTCTGTGATTTTTCGGATGTGTTTCCTACAGACCTGTCGGGCATGCTGCCTGACAAGGATATAGACTTTGGTATTGATTTGGTGCCGGGCACTCAGCCCATTTCTATCCCACCATATCGTATGGCACCGACGGAGTTGAAGGAATTGAAAGAACAACTTCAGGAACTCCTAGATAAGGGGTTTATTCGGCCTAGTGTGTAACCTTGGGGTGCACCGGTTCTATTTGTGAAGAAGAAGGATGGTTCCATGAGGATGTGTATTGATTACAAGCAGTTGAACAAGGTCACAGTCAAAAACAAGTATCCTTTGCCTCGTATTGATGATTTATTTGACCAGCTTCAGGGAGCGAGGGTGTTCTCCAAGATTGATTTGAGGTCCGGGTATCATTAGCTGAAGACTCGGGATTCAGATATTCTTAAGCCAACTTTCAAGACCCGTTAGGGCCATTATGAGTTCTTGGTGATGTCTTTTGGGCTGACCAATGCCCCAGAAGCGTTCATGAATTTGATGAACAGTGTATTCCATCCATATTTGGATTCCTTCGTTATTGTATTCATTGATGACATCCTGGTGTACTCTCGTAGCCAGGAGGATCATGCTCAGCATCTGAGGGTTGTATTACAGAGATTGAGGAGGATACGCTTTATGCAAAGTTCTCCAAGTGTGAGTTTTGGCTAAGTTCAGTAGCATTTTTGGGGCACGTGGTGTCTAGTGAGGGTATTCAGGTGGATCTGAAGAAGATAGAGGCGGTGCAGAGTTGGCCTAGACCGTCCTCAGCCACAGAGATTAGGTTCTTTCATGGTTTGGCGGGTTATTACCGTCACTTTGTGGAGGGATTCTCGTCTATTGCTTCGCCCTTTGACCAAATTGACCCAGAAGGGTGCTCCATTCAGGTGGTCGGATGAGTGCGAGGAGAGATTTCAAAAGCTCAAGACTACTTTGACCACAACTTCAGTGTTAATTCCGCCATCAGCTTCAGGTTCTTATACCGTGTATTGTGATGCCTAGAGGATAGGCATTGGTTGTGTTTTGATGCAAGAGGGTACAGTGATTTCCTATGCCTCGCGCCAGTTGAAGACCCATGAGAAGAATTATCTGGTGCATGATCTTGAGTTATCAACCATTGTTCATGCCTTGAAGATTTGGCATCATTATCTGTATGGGGTTCATTGTGAGATTTATACCGATCACCGAAGTATGCAGCATCTATTTAAGCAGAAGGATCTTAATTTGTGTCAGCGGAGATGGTTGGAGCTTCTAAAGGACTATGATATCACTATATTGTACCACCCGGGGAAGGCCAATGTAGTGGCTGAAACCTTGACTCGCCGGGCAGAGAGTTTGGGGAGTTTGGCATACTTTCCAGCAGCAGAGAGATCGTTAACATTGGATGTTCAGGCCTTAGCGGGCCAACTTGTGAGATTGGATATTTCGGAGCCTAGTCGGGTATTGGCTTGCGTGGTCTCCAGGTCTTCTCTTTATGACCGTATCAGGGAGTGTCAGTATGATGACCCTCACTTGCTCGTTCTTCATAACAGGGTCCGGCGAGGTGATGCTAGGGATGTGACTATGGGTGATGACAGTGTGTTGAAGATGTAGGGCCAGATATGTGTGCCTAAAGTAGATGGCTTTCGGGAGTTGATTCTTGAAGAGACCCACAGCTCGCGGTATTCCATCCATCCGGGTGCCACGAAGATGTACCAGGATTTAAGACAACACTATTGGTGGAGGCGGATGAAGAAGGATATAGTTGAGTTTGTAGCTTGGTGTCTCAACTGTCAGCATGTTAAGTATGAGCATCAGAGGTCGGGTGGCTTGCTTCAGTGATTAGATATTCCAGAGTGGAAGTGGGAGTGGATCACCATGGACTTTGTAGTTGGTATCCCACGGACTTCGAGGAAGTTCAATGCTATTTTGGCTGTTGTGGATTGGTTGACAAAGTCCGCACACTTCATTCTTGTTGGTACTAATTATACTTCAGAACGATTAGCTGAGATTTATATTCTAGAGATTGTTTGTCTGCATGGTTTCCCAGTTTCCATCATTTCTGATAGAGGTACTCAGTTCACATTGCAGTTTTGAAGGGTCATGCAACGAGAGTTGGGTACTCAGGTTGAGTTGAGCACAACCTTTCATCCTCAAACAGACCGGCAGTCCAAGCGCACTATTCAGATATTGGAGGACATGTTGCGTGCTTGTGTTATTGACTTTGGGGGTTCATGGGACCAGTTTCTGCCACTCGCAGAGTTTTCATATAACAATAATTATCAGTCGAGTATTTAGATGGTTCCGTATGAGGCTTTATACAGGAGGAGGTGTAGATCTCCAGTTGGATGGTTTGAGCTGGGTGAGGCTAGACTCCTGGGTATAGACTTGGTTCAGGATGCTTTAGATAAGGTGAAATTGATTTAAGAGCGGCTTCACACGGCGCAGTCTAGGCGAAAGAGCTATTCGGACAGGAAGGTTCGTGATGTGTCATTTATGGTTGGGGAGAAGGTATTGCTGAAGGTATCACCAATGAAGGGTGTTATGAGGTTTGGGAAGAGGGGCAAGTTGAGCCCCCCGGTTCATTGGGCCTTGCCACCCAGTTTTCGAGTGTGCATCCGGTATTTCATGTTTCCATGCTTCGAAAGTATGTTGGCGATCCGTCCTATGTTTTGGACTTCATCACGGTTTAGTTGGAGACTTATGATGTGGAGCTGGTGGCTACTTTGGATCGGCAGATTCGAAAGTTGAGGTCAAAGGACATAGCTTCAGTGAAGGTGTAATAGAGAGGGCAGCCTATGGAGGAGTCCACCTGGGAGACTGAGCGGGAGATGCGGAGCATATATCCACACCTATTTGAGACTCCAGGTATGTTTCTAGACTCGTTCGAGGACGAACATTTGTTTAAGAGGCGTAGGATGTAACGACCCGGCCGGTCGTTTCGTGAGTTATAGCCCCGTTTTCCCCGTTTCTGCTTCTGTATGTGTTATTCAACCATATTGTGTTGTATCAAGGTGGTTGGTTCAGACCCGGAGTGTATGTAGTGGAATGAGACACTTAGTCTCTTATTTAGAAGTTTAAGTTGGAAAAAGTCAACCGGATGTTGACTTATGAGAAAACGATCTTGGATTTTAATTTTTATGGTTCCGTTAGCTCCGTTAGGTGATTTTGGACTTTGGAGCGTGTCCAGAATGTAATTTGGAAGTCCGTGGTAGAATTAGGGTTGAATTGGTGAAATTGGAAATTTGGTGATTTCTGGTTGGCAGTGAAAAATTTGATATCGGAGTCAGAATGGAATTTCGGGAGTTGGAGTAGGTTTGTAGTGTCATTTTGACGTGTGTGCAAAATTTGAGGTTATTCGGACAAGGTTTGATGGGTTTCGGCATCGGTTGTGGAAGCTTGAGGTTTCAAGTTCATTAGGCTTGAATTGGTGTGCGATTCATGTTTTTGTTATTGTTTGATGTGATTTAAGAGCTTGATTTAGTTTGTATGGTACGTTAGGACTTGATGTTACCTTTGGTTGAGGTTGTGGAGGCCTCGGGTGTGTTTCGAGGTGAGTTTTGAGCGAGTCCGGGCATTTCCGAAACTTTGGTATAGTTCTGGTGTTTTGAAAACGCGGACCTCGGCAGAATTTCGCGGACGGCGAAGGAGGGGTGCGGACCGCATAATTTTGCCGCGGCCGCACTCTAGGGAAAAGTTCTGTAAATCCGCTGGTCCGACTTCGGAAGCCTATATCTTTTGATCTACAAGGAATTTTGAGATGATTCAATCATAAAAGTTGTATCCCTTTGTGTCTAGTTTCCATAAAGGTAAAGAAATCATCATTTGGACATTTGTAGAAAAAGTTATGACCAAAATAGTAAATTCTAATAGTGCAGCCACCAAAAGGTGTGGCCGCACCATTTTTATGCGACCGCAGGAGCTGGGAGGTGCGGCCGCGCTTGGAATTTCGCGGACCGCATAGTGGGAGTTTAGAGGGTGCACTATATAAACGGGGTTTATGGCATTATTTCACATTTTGGACCTAGGGAGCTCAGTTTGTGGTGATTTTTCGTGGATTTTTCAAGAAATTCATCGTGGTAAGTGATTCTAACTCGGATTTGGTTAATATACATGAATATAATCAATGATTCCATCATCTGATTAGTACTTTGAGGTGAAAATTTGGGAAAAGTTGTAGAAACTTCATAAAATAAATTTTTGGGATTTGAATGTCGATTCGAAGTCGGATTTGAGTGAAACTAGTATGGTTGGACTCGTGAGTGAATGGGTGTTCGTAATTTGTGGCTTTTACCAGATTCCGAGTCGTGGGCCCGGGGGTCGGGTTTGCCTATTTCTGGTTTGGGGTCTAATTTGAAAGTTTTTCTTGTGGAATTCATTCCTTTAGAATAAATTGATGGTATTTTACTGGTTGTGAATAGATTCAGAGCATTTGGAGGTAATATCGAGGGGCAAGAGCATCGCGAAGTAGAGATTTGACCGGTTTGAGGTAAGTAACGATTGTAAATCTAGGTCCTGAAGGTATGAAACCCCGTATTTCGTATCATACTACTATTTTGAGGTGACACACATGCTAGGTGACGGGCATGTGGGTGTGCACCTTTAGGGATTGTGACTTGGTCCGTCCCGTAGCAACTGTAAAGTTGCGTATTTTGTTGAAACTATATGATATTTATGTATTTTAGAAAGAGTTTCTGTAAGTTGGGCTGAATGCCATGTTTGGGCCTTGTGCCAGTGCTGTTTGGACCCTTAGGGACCTTTTTCTTATTATCCTCTCACTGTTTCGATTGAAAAATCTATACTCAGTCATGGTTATACCTTTTTACTGTATAACTCAGTCTTATTATTCTGTTTTGATGCATACAAATATTGTTTTGGACTGAGTACCCTGTTTTTACTGAAATGCCTGAGTGGATTGAGAGGTTTATGACTAAGTGAGGCCGAGGGCCTGATTTGTGAGGATATTTATAGGATCGGGCTGTACGCCGCAACATGTTTGATATGGGCCGAGGGCCTGAGTGATTTATGCCATCATTTGGCTTGATATAGCGCTTGGACTAAAGGATCCCCTCCGGAGTCTATACACATCCCTAGTGAGCGCAGGTACCTACTGAGTGCGAGTGTCGAGTGCCGAGTGCTGAGTGACTGGGAGGCATGAGTGATGGTGAGGTATGCCCGAGGGGTTGTTATGAGTGATTGTGAGGTATGCCCGAGGGGATGATTACGAGTGACTGTGAAGTATGCCCGAGGGGATGATTACGAGTGACCTTGAGGCTTGACTGAGGGGCTAGAGTAATATATTTGTGAATTGTGACTCCAGATCTGGGTTGTAGCAAGTGTTAAAGCATTTATAATAATCCATACTCGCTTTATTTCGTTTGGGCTTATTTGATGTTCTTTACTGAATTGAATAAGGATTGGTTTAATAATTCTCTAATTTTGGCTTGCCTAGCTAGTGAAATGTTAGGCTCCATCACGATCTCGAAGGTAGGAATTCCGGGTCGTGACACACATTTTCTCCCTTTTCTGCCTTAATCAATATTGGACTTTCTAAAGTATGATGTTTGCGTGCAACCAGTTCCGGACCATGGGGAGGTATTCAACAAAATAAGTATTTTATGTCTACAAATTGTCCATGGGTACTTTATATCGTCTCGCTAAGCGAGTGATTGTAGACAGAAAAAACAAGTATTTACGATCCTTGAAACAAAATTTTTTCATCCCATCACCTATAATTCTTCCAACATTTATGGGCAAATGCTGTTGAATACCATATATGAGCATGATCCTTTCCTTATCATAGGGGCGGCCCGACAAATTTTGTGGCCTAAATCCAAATTTTACGAGGGGCCTTAACTTTTATAATTTTTTATTATTATTTATATGAAGTCTATTTTTTTTTAAATTTTCTTAGATACAAAGTTATTTAATTTTTTTATAATCAATAACTCCTAATAAGTATTTCTCAGTTAACAATATAACTAATTTACTTAAGCTTTATTGTGACATTGTAGTTCTTCGGTAAGATTTTAACAAATTTAATTTTAAAAACTTCTTTCCGCTTAAGCAACGGTAACATGAGTTATGAACATTATTCCACAAGAAATTTAAGTATTTGGAAACGAATTAAATATTTTTATTTGATTAAGTGCATCAATTAAACTGTTATCTTCTAATTGTACTATTTTTCTTAATATTTTTAATTCAGCAAATAAATCTAAACCATCAATATCGAATTGATTGTTATTCTTGAAGGAACATTCAAGATTAAGGTAATATTTTTTCAAATTTTCAACATCTAGTGATCGTAGCTCTTACTGCCAAATAAGAAAATCAAAAACATTTTAAAATGCTTCGAATTATTCAAATCTATTTTGAAGTGAAAAAATAGCCTTGTCTATTATGTATAAAGGTAATCAATTCTAAAGTACTCTTCGAAAGATTTTGAGATTTTATTATCAACATTCGCATCAAATTGTTACTTCCTATATATCACACGTTTCGTAAGAATTCCGGGTTTGATATTCATTTCAAGTGCAATTTCCTTGGTAGAAATCATAGCATTTGCAAATTCTTCTTCTCTATATTTGTTAGAAAGAAATCAAACTTTTTCACTTTATAGAACTCTTTTTTAAACTTATACATAATCTATTAGGTGTAATAAGAAACAGGGCCCCCACAAATATGGGGTCTAAAGCGATTGCTTTACTTGCTTTATGGAAGGGCCGCCCCTGCTTATCATAATTAGATACATTAATATAAGGGATCTTACTAGAACTTACAAACTTACCCCAAGTGCGTGCCGTTTCTGACATACATGAACAAGCAATATTCAAAGGTTTGCCCATTGTCCATGTATTAATTCTTACTTCATTCGAACAAATAAACTTCACTTCACAGCTTCTTTCATAAACTTGAAGTTTTTAGCTTTCATCTTAACTATAATTTCTTCATCATCAACATTTCTCAAAGAATATAATTCATTCAAAACCTCAGAGTTAAAATTAATAACGTTACCTCGCGCCGTTGAAGTTCTCTTCTCTTTGTCAATGTTCTCATAGAATTCAAGAACAATTTTTTTAACATCATAACCCCCTGGATTTTTCACAAAAGATTCCCACCATAGAGATATGATGTTCTTTAAAATTTCACATGCCTTTTTCTTCATCAGTTGGTAAGAAATCCATTCCACATTCTTCCACTATAGTTCAATTTGTTCCGGAGAATATCTCAAGTGCCGGATCAAGGTGTTATTTCTTAGAAACCTTGGAAGAACTACATCCTGAAAGGGTTCTCTTTAATGAGGTAATTTTCTTTCATGAGGGTTTGAGAAGGAGAAATAGAAGATTGAAAGAAAATCTATGACAAATAGTAAGAAAATATAAGAAGGGAAAAGAAAATTGCTACTGGTTGGCGGCCATGGCTGAGGAATATTGGTGTAGAAGGGTGGTGGGCGGTGGATTTGTGGTGGTGGTAGGTGAGAGAAACAGGGTAAAAGGGGGAATTTGGATGTGGGGTCTCATGGTTTTGTTTCTTTGGGAGTTTATTTTCCTTTTTTTCTTTTACCTTTTCTACAAAACTATTCCATAACATGTTATCTTTCTTGTTCTAAATCATAGCGTGGCTTTCATAACCATTTTTTAAGTTGTAACATGTTATGGCTGAGATTTGATTAGCCAAAATATCTTTATATATATACATATATATATATATTTGTACACACAAATCAAAATATTCTACAGTATTATTTTTTTCTCTTTTCATTTTTTGGGCAAAAATTTTCTTTTTCTTATTTTTACTCATATTAGTAATAAAAGTACTAGTAATATTAACAAACAGTGAGAAAATTATAGTTCTGATTTTAATGTCGTCAACTCGACTTAGAATTTTTTTTTTCTTAAGCAAAAAGAAATGTTGAAGCCTGTTTCTCAAACATTTTGGTGACATAAGATTTCAATCGATGTCCATTTACCTTGAACTTTTCTCCACAATTTATATGTTGTATTTCAATTGCACCATAAGGAGTAACATTTGTAACATTGTGTCACAACCCAAAATGCATTAAAGGTCGTGGTGGCGCCTAACACTGCTCTCAGGCAAGCCAACAATTACATGATTAACTTCATTACTCATTTTAGTACTTTTGAAATCATAATTTTCTTCGATTAAAATGTAAGAGATGAAATTTACAAAGTGAATGGAAATATTTTTACAACTTTAATACAGAACAACTTAAAAGCATCCCCAAAATCCGGTGTCACAAGTGCATGAGAATTAATTAGGAAGTATGATAAAATACAACATCTGTCCAGAATACAAAATTAGACACGAAAAATGTAAAATAACTCGGATGGAGACTCTGTGCATGTTGCAGAATCGTAATGTGGAATGCAGCTGCAATAACCGCGCTTCTGTTCCCACAAGGCCACTGGACATAAATGCACTTGCACAAAAATATGCAGCAAGTATAGTATGAGTACGTAATCAACGCGTACCCAGTAAGTATCCAGTCTAACCTCGAAAAAGTAATGACGAGGGGTCGACTCCGACACTTACTATGGGTTAATAATAGAATACCGATAATTATAATTAAGCATGGATTTATAAAACGACTGTAAACTCAATAACATGAAGCAAGTAAATAATTTTTTTTGTTAATAGGAAATTTTCAAATTTATTTTCATCATTTAACACTTTGTGTCAGGCCAATGAAGAAATATCAATTATTATTAATTTCAAATATTTATCATGCACAAGAAATGCCTAGGTCGTACGGCCCGATCCAAGATAAATATTTAAACTGTGCACTGTCAAGGGTCGAACGACACGAATCAAAGATGCATCTATCTGCTATCGAGGCGTTTCGCCCACTCCACAAAAAGAGACACATTTAAAACAACCAATTCAAGATTTATTAAGGGGAAACTATTCAAGGAAATACAAATTCTCATTACTGGTCAAGAAAATAAAGTTTAACCCTTTACACTTCTTTTATCAAGTTTCAATATGATTTCAGGAATTAAATTAACAAGTAGGATGCAAACATCACAAGTATAACATGATTGGGTCCTAGACTACCCGGTCATAAGCATAATAGTAGTTGCGTAGGGAATCTTGTCACCTCGTGCGTACGCAGAGCCCACAAATAGGAGCACATAATAACTTAATTCACCTATGGGGTTAATTCCCTCTGGCAAGGTTAGAAAGGAGACTTACCTCGCTCTGAAATTCCATAACCGGCTCCAAAGCCTTTTCAATAACTCAAACCAATGCCCATCGCTCCAAAACTTAACATAGATGATGAAAATAGAACTCCAAAATCGCTCCTAGGTCGGCTTCTATGGAGGAATGAGATGAAATGAGCCAAACTCGTTTTTGCAAACTTATACACTGCCTAAACGACCCTTCTTCGCGATCGCGAAGGCTAAAAATGCTGCCTCCCAGTATTCTTCTAAGCGTTCGCGACCAAAGGGCCACATTCGCAAACCTGGTGATCCCCCTAAACTTCGCATTCGCGGGCATCAAGCCGCGTTCGCGAAGGCTTATGCCTGGAGGCCCCAACTCCCTACTTCCTTGCGTTGGCGTGCACCTACTCGCGTTCGCGTAGGTTGTTCCAGGCCCACTCTCCCGTTCGCGTCCCATGCACCGCGTTCGCGGTGAACAACACAACAACCCAAAAATCTCTTCTTCGCGAATGCGAGACTCCCTTCGCGTTCGTGAAGGACAACACCTGAACCAATAACAACAGTTCCAAAACAACTCCAAAATGATCTGAAACCACCCCGAAACACACCCGAGTCCCCCGGGACTCCGTCCAATCACACAAACTAGTCCCATAATATATCACAGACCTGCTCGAGGCTGAAAACCACATCAAAATCATGAATCACACCCCAAAATGAGCTTAATGAACTTTAGAACTTCGAACTTCCACATTTGATGTCGAAACCTATCAAATGACGTCCGATTAACCTCAAATTTTGCACACAAGTCACATTCGACATTATGGACCTATTTCAACTTCCGGAATCGAAATCCGACCCCGATATAAAAAATTTCACTCCCAGTCAAATTTCCCAAAAACTTTCAAATTCTAACTTTCGCCAAATGACCCCAAAATGACCCACGGACCTCCAAATCCACATCCGGAAGCGCTCCTACAACTAGAATCACCATAGAAAGCTATTTCCAGGCTCGAAATCCTAAACGAACATCGATAAAATTGAAATGCACTTCAACCCAAATTCATGAAATTCTTCCAAAGTATCAACGTTCCACAATAGGCGAAACGCTCCCGGGTCATCCAAAAACCGATCTGGACATACGCCCAAGTCCAGAATCATTATATGAACATGTTGGAACCTTCAAATCCTGATTCCGAGGTTGTTTTCTCAAAAATCACACCTTAGTCAATTTTTCCAACTTAAAGCTTCCGAATGAGAATTTTCTTTCCAAATTAACTCCGAACTCCCCGAAATTCAATTCTGACACAATACAAGTCATAATACCTGAAGTGAAGCTGCTCATGGCCTCAAACCACCGAACGACGCGCTAGAGCTCAAAACGATCGATCGGGTCATTACATTCTCTCCCACTTAAACATATGTTCGCCCTCAAACGTGCTAAGAACTGCTCCATAATTCCGAAATCATTGGTCAACACCTCGTGCACCTACCCGTGATACCACAACCCTGTTGAGCACATTAGGTTAATCCAGTCCGAAGATCCTCCCTTTTTTTCTGTGAAATAAGCCTTACATCCAATTCCAACATCCGGAAGCCTGTTCCCAACTTGCGAACACTGTATCAGCCATTACTCGTTGTATCAAAACATGATTGTATACCTGTTCTGAATTCACACCCTGCACCGCATAATTCACATGGCCATAATAAAATCCTCTGACAACAATAGCCACAATTCCATGAATCTGATGCCCACAACATACCTCATGACACATATAGATCCTGTTCCAACTCTTGCAATACTGCCACGATAGAAGAGATGTGTAGAAAGTTATAACCAACTGCCGAGTCAACAAATCATTGAGGCTCTCCTCCTGATAATAACCATTACCTCATTATGAACCAAATAACGATATTTGTTCTTAAATATGCCTCATATAAATCTGATCACACTGATCCCAGGTCTAAAAATCTCGTCTCACCTAGTACAAGTCGTTCTAACAATAAGCCACCACAAACACTACCCAAAGTCTCATATGATACCACCATGTGCCAATAAGCGAGAAACTCGAATGTGATACCTAAGGAAAACGAACTCTGTAAAGAACTACTCAACTCGTGTTACTAATTAATCAACCGAAAAGGTGTTATGAACCTTCCTCAGAAAGTGCGGGACAAAACACACAGGAATATATATAGGGAACTGTGCTCAACATCACACTGTTATGGAGTGCAACCCGATCCACAATTGATACCGTTGCGGAGTGCAACCCAATCTAACCATGATACCCATGGCGGCGTGCCACCTGATCCAAACAACATACCCGTGGCAGCGTGCCACCCGATCCACTCATAATAATCTATGAGGAAAAACTCACCGAGCTAGAATGCTCATAACTACGTGATACCCGAATGTCGACTACAAGCACGTCAAGTGCACAATACCATCCCTAGGGAGACAGATAGTGCCATACGCTACAAAACTCAAGCACGACTAAGGTGCGATGAGTGACCTGCATCTCGAGATCCATTCTGCTTATATAACAACGCAAGCTACACAGGACCACAACACATGTGCGAATAATCAAGTTGTCTCACAACCCACACGGCACAATAGAGTATTACATGAAATAGCTGATGACGAAAATAACATCCAACGCCCGAACGTTCCTCCGTAAGGAATGCTATGCTCAATGAACACACCCAGGCTGGTGTAGAGTACACATCCATATTCGGACCCATCAACAGACCTCAAACCGATTCTGATCATACCATGCTTGGGAAAATAACCTCTCAAGGATCCACAATGAACTTTTTCCCATGACACACAAGAACAACCTTAGAATTCGAAACAAACTTCCATAATTCACAACCAATTGAAAAGAGCGCCTTTCAGGCCTAAACTATCATATTAGCGATAATACCAAAATCTCCATACTTGGTTTTAATTTGTAATCAATCAAGTGACTACATGTCACACTTATACAATCTTCCCGTGGGATACGCTCCCACAATCTTTCGCACCAGGTAACAAGTCTGCACATCTATTTCACCATCCACACTGATGCTGTAAAGCAAATCAAGAATCCGCAATCAGTACACAAAGCCTCTTACACAGGACACTGATCTCAGAAGACGCTAAAGACAATACCAGCTTACTCTAACCATTTGAATCCTTTCTTGCTCATCCGAGCTTGTGACATTCTTGTCAACACCAAACTACAACCTTGATTCTCAACTTCCAATTCCTATGCCACTCACTACACCTAACATGCTAATACGCGAGAGTATAAAAACTTCATCGTAACTCCTGAAACACTAGTAGAATAAACCCTTCATCATACAGAAGCCGCTTAGAAGGCAGATCTAGAGGCTCAGATTCTCCTTGTGACCTGGATTTCTCCTCGTGCTCCTCTGCAATTGACATAGAGTTTTCCTTGCAGGCTTCACTAGATGGGTAATATGAGCTAGACTCAGAGAGGTCTCTACATCTCCTTCTGCATGCGTTTGCTTTCTTTGTGATGGTTTTCTACACACTTGGGGGAAAGGCATCTCTTCCTTGATCCTTTGAAGCTTATTCTCTTCCTTTGGTTGATTCACCTCATTCTCGTGATCGTACCATTGTCTGTATCAACACAAAGAGAACTTTCAATTGCAAATCATGATTCAACACAGTTAAGACTCAAGTAAGTGAGTGAGAACAACATAGAAGTAGTAGAGTTACAATTGGATAAACATTCTGCAAAAATAGGATAAGTGTGGTCTGCACAATTTGAAGTGCGGTCCGCAGAGTGGAAGTGCAGACCGCACAATTCCAAGTGCGGACGCACTTTTGCACAAATGTGAAAAAGGATCTGATGGTTAATCTCTAATGGACAATGCAGAGATCATGTGTGACTGTAGAATTCATCTGCGTCCCACACAATTTAAAGTGCAGTTCGCACATTAGAGTCTCAGAGGACAAGCTTCTGATAGACAGTGCGGACCAAAGTGAGACCTCTCCAGAAATTCTCCGGTACGCATAATTAAAGTGCAAACGTAGAAACACTATCCATCCACTAGTTGCCATAACAAGCAATCTACGGACTGCACAATTCCAAATTCGGCTGCACATTCAAAGAACAGATGAGCAGGTCTTAAGCTTTACCTATGTTTTGCAAAAACTTGTTGAAATCTACTTGGAAACATTGTATACACATAGAAATATGTTAATACAACCCATTCATACCAAAAATGTGAAGTCAATGGCTTCAAATCCAAAGAAGTGGGTCTTCAATAGAAGACTTTGTAGGAGGAGTCTCCTATTCTCAAGATCCAAAGACAATTTCCGGAGTGCATAGTTATATGACCCCATTTCTTGTAAAGAGTTTACACATTTCATGAAATCATCCATCTCATCATCATCAAAGTTGAGAAAGACATTTTCAAACATATCACTAACATTGATTGTAGCACTTTTATCATCAACAATAACAACGGTCACCAAATCCACAAAAGAACAAACCTCGTTGATATTTGGTTGCCGCATAGACTTGCACATATGGAATACCACTGTTTCATATCCAACCTAGAAAGTGAGCTCTCCGTCTTCCACATCACAAAGAGCCTTACCCGTATCAAGGAAATGTCTCCCAAGAATAATAGGCACTTCATAATAAACCTCACAATCTAGAATACGACAGAAGAATGAACTTATCAACCCAGACCAAAACATCCACAATCACTCCCAACAGCATCTTCATGGTACGATCGGCCATTTGAAACCTCATAGATGTGGTTCTTGGTTTCCCAATTACCAAATTTCTAAACACCGAATAGGGCATCAAATTGATACTCTCCCCAAGATCACAAAGAGCTTTAGCAAAATCAGCACTCCCAATTGTACAAGGAATTGTGAAAGCACCGGTATCGTCCAACTTATGAGCCATGGAATGAACAATTGCACTCACTTGATGAGTGAATTTTATAGTTTCCAAATTCATCGACCTCTTCTTGGACAAGATCTTTCATAAACTTGTAATAACCGGGTATTTGTCCCAAAGCTTCTACCCTGGACATTAATAGAGAAACTTTTCATCATTTATTGAACTTCTTAAATTGATTCTCACCATTTTGCTTGGCAAGTCTTTGAGGATAGGGAGGTGGGGGCTTAGTTAATGGTTCCTTATCCTTTTGCACTATCGACTCCGATATGTCAATAATGTGATCCCTAGACGGGTTCACCTCCTCTTGAGTCTCTTCCACACTATCATCAATGTCAATCAAAACCTCATCACTTGCTTGAACATCATTGTTTGGGATTGCCTCCTCTTGTATCACTTTTTCATCATCCACAAGTCGCTTTTCATTTGAGATGGGTGCATTCCCGCGTCTTCCACTTCTTGTGATAATCACCATAGCATGCCCCATATTATTACCACCCTTTAGGTTTACCACCGTATCACTTGGTAGTGCACTATTAGGATGAGTACTAAGAGCTTGAGAGATTTTCCCATTTGAAATTCATGATTACGGATTGATGTGTTATGTGAGGCAAGTTGGGCATCCGAATTGGCATTCTTCTCCATCATTTGCTTGAACATTTTCTCAATACGGCCCATCTCATTATTTGAAGAAATTGAACAATGAGAAGGATAATGGGGTGGGTTGCTAGGTTGTTGGTACATTGGGAGCCTTTGAAAGCCCAATCCTTGATTGTTATTATTTCCCGATCCACCTTGATTGTTGCCTCTCCAATTTTCTTTATTGTTTCCACTCAAATTTCCTTGGTTTTTGTTGTTGTGCCAATTTTCTTGATTTTTATAACCCCAATTACCTTGGTTATTTTGTGGTCGCCATTGTTGTTGATTAGAGCCTTGGAAATTGTTCCTTTGCCCTTGATAATTGTTCACAAATTGTACCTCTTCCTCTTGCTCATGATAAGAATCATCTTGATTAAAACTACCATCATCTTGTGCATAATTCTCCACTCGGGTTTGAAATTATATTCTTGTGGACCAAAATATTTACCCCTTCCATAGCATGAACTTGATTAGGATCTTGAACTTGATTAAGTTGGGCTTTGGCGAGTTGAGTCATAGTTGTTGTCAATTCGGCAATGGATTGCCCATTGTCTTGAAACTCTTTATGGAGATGAATCATGTTGGGATTACCTTGTGAAACATTGGCTCGGGATTGCCAAGCCGAAGACATTTCCACCATCTCATCAAGAATCTCGCATGTCTATGCATAAGGTTTTATCATAAAGTTACTTCCAGCCAATTAATTGACCATACTTTGGTTCGTAGTATTAATACCACAATACAGAATTGGTTGGATAATTTTGTCTTTCATATCATTGTTCGGGAACTCCTTTACAATTGTCCGATACCGCTCCCAAATTTCATGCAAAGGTTCATTTGTCTCTTACTTGAAACCCAATATTTCATCCCTAAGAGTAGACATGTGCCCGAGAGAGAAAAACTTAGCTATAAAATTTGCTGCCAATTCATCCTAAAGTATGGATAGAATGGTTAGGCAAGCGTTCCAACTAAACTAAAGCTTTACCTAGTAGAGAAAAGGGAAAAAGCCTTAGCCTTAAAGCATCCTCAGAAATATTTGTTTGTTTTCTCTTCCAATACGTATCCACAAAGCCTTTCAAATATTTATAAGCATTTTGATTTGGTTCCCCAATGAAAAAGCCTCGTTGCTCTAGCAAAGTGAGCATTACATTGATAATTTGAAAGTTTCCCGCCTTAATACGAGGAGGGGCTGTTGCACTTGCATAACCTTTGTTGGGCATAATCCGGTGTTACGCCACTTGTGGTGTGGTGGTGGGGGTGGAGGAGGTGGGGGCACGTTATCTTGTTGACCACAACCTCGTCGATTTGTTTTCGGCACTTGAGGCACGTCATTTAGCTGTTCCTCATCACCGTCCACCTCGCCCAGTGGAAAATGTCTGATATCATCGTTCGACATCCTGCATCTATGATTACTTCAACAAATTAGTAACATGGAAGGAAAAGAAGATATTTCAAGAATACACTAAAATATATAGCTAACACCATAAAAACTCCCCGACAATGGTGCTAAAAATTGATCCACGTCCAATCCGCACTCAATAGTGAGTGGAAATGGTCATTGCAATTATAATATCCAACTAGAGTCGGGGTCGAATTCCTCATGGAGTTTATGAAGGGTGTTAAGGTAGATACTTGAAAAGAGTAACGTGAAACAACTAAATTATGCTTCCAAATAAAGAATGATTGTTTTCCAAATTAATACTACGAAATTAATCGGACTAAAACTAACTAAAAAGAGAATAATAGTTTTTGATATTTTTGATAAACTAGGTAAAATCCTAGGGGTGTAACCTTCACCTAGATTCAAACCTAATGGGTAAACTAAGTTAATGCTTGTTTTGCGGATCGAGTGTATTATAACTCTCAGTTCTCGGGTACCCACTCAATATCTCTCGGTTATAGAGTGGTTATGCCCAAATGGGATTTCTCAAGTCCAACTGGGAAGCAACACAAACAATTGATATGAGTTCAACTCAGGTTTTCCCAATCTCTAGTTCAAACCCTTTAATCAAGCTTGCCAAACCTTAACTAGCTTAATTTCTTGTTAGCCAAGTTTTCGTAGACTAGGTTCTTCTTTCTCAAGAAAGAACAAAGTCAAATATGAATTCTAAAAATAATACATAAATAACGCTAAATAATAAACACCCAATCATGTACAAGCATTAAAATTAATAACCCATAAGGTTTACACACTAGGGTTGGATCACAACCCTAGATAAAATCTAGCTACTCATGCTAGAAATCAAAGAAAACAAAGTAGAAGAAGTAATTAAAGCTATAAAATACAATTAATTGATAAAACTAATGGTTCTTCACCAATATTTGTCACTACTTTCTCAAAAGAGTAAAATATAACCGCTACAACTGCTAAGAATCCAAACTCGCCCTAAAAATGTGTTTCTGGTATATTTATTTGCCCAGAAATTCGCTGACAAAAATTCCCTTTGGGAGGTTCTGCGGCCGCACAATTCCATGTGCCGTCCACACTTTTCTTCTTCTCTTAGTTTGGGAGGAATTCTGCAGCCGCACAATTCCATCTGCAGTTTCACTTCAGCTTTTGTAGCCACACTTTTTGACTGTGGACCACACTTTGACGAGCCTTCACATTTGGTTTTTTTGCACCTTCTCTGAACTTTTCAAATTCGGTTAATGCTACTATCTTTTGCGGCTGCACAATTTGGTGTGTGGACCGTGCTTCTTCAAGCTCCCCTGAGGCTTCAGGTCTCTTTCTGGGGCCGCATATGTATTTTCGCGGACTGCACAATCTTCTGCGGTCACAGAATTAGTTCTGCCTACATTTATCCTTCTTGCCTTTTTGTTCTAGAATACTCTTTTTTGAGTTAGATTTCTTCGTTTAGCTCCAATCCTCTAACATGCCTGCAATTCAAATGATTCATTAGTTTTGGGAACAAAATTCAATACTTTTGGACTAAAACTAAAGCAAGGAGGTACTAATAAGTGGTTAAAATGTACACTTTTCAAGGATAAGGCAGGGGGATCCAATTTTCCCTCTACTGTTTATCCTAGTTATGGAGTACTTGTCCAGAACCCTCAAGAGAATGAGGGAGCTTCCTGACTTTAAGTTCCACCTAATGTGTAATGGCCTTAAGCTCACTAATCTAATTTTTGCATTGATCTCATGATCTTTTGTAAAGAGGATAGGAGATCTATACAGAGGTTTATGGAAGCCTTGGAACACTTTAGTAGTGTCATTGGATTGGTGTCAATATTGACAAGTCTAGCATTTTCTTGGCTGGGGTTACAAATTAAGTACAAGTGAAGATAGTTGTTATGGCTGAATTTGTACGAGGAACCTTTTCTGTTAGGTACCTTGGGCTACCCCTCTCCTCGGATTAATATGGAATGCCACCAACTGCTAGATAAACTTACAAACATGATCACAAACACCTACTCTAGACACCTATCATATGCCGGAAAACTACAGATTATCAATGGTGTCCTATTTTCAATATTTTTTTGAAGCAACTTTTATACGCCCACATATTATTCTTAAGGAAGTTTACAAGATATGCATGGAATATTTGTGGGGTACATCAGATGAACACACGAAGGTATATTTGGTAGCGTGGGAAATGGTATGCAGGCCAAAGAAATATGGTGGCCTGAATATAAAAGGATGCAGGAGTTTGGATGTAGCTTCAGTAGGAAAGCTACTCTGACAACTGAATGAGAAAAAAGACTTACTATGGGTGAGCTGGGTGCATGGAATTTACATAATGCAAACAGACAACATATGGAACCATAGCCCCCAGTAGAGAGCAGTTGGTACTGGAGAAAACTGAATGCACTTAAAACCACAATGGATCAATAGTACCACAATAAAAGATATAAAATTTTAGCAAGTGGAGACTACTTAGTGACTAAAAGCTACAATGCGATGATAAATGGACTTGAAAGATATGGGCTAAAGCAATGCATCCAAAACATAGATTCATAATCTAGCTAGCCAATCAAAATAAGTTGCTTAAAAAAGGAAGACTTCGAAGATTACACATGCTAGTAAAAGATAACACTTATTGTTTGTGTGAAGAAAGAATAGCAGAAACACATCAATATTTATTTTTGGATTATAATTGGATAACTAAAGTAAGTAATGATCTAAGTACATGGTCTAGAATACAAAATGGTGGCCAAGGGAGTAGCACAAAGCTTATAATGACTGGAGAAGAGGAAATAGAAACATATGTAGAAGGAAGTGGTAGCAGCTCTATGGGGAGAGATGATCTACCATACATGGTATGCAAGGAACTGGAGAATATTTAAAGGCACAATTGTGAATACTGGTTTTGTTACTACAACGATTAAGAATGAGGTCAAATTAGATTAGAAGTTATATAAACAGATAGAAAAGCGCAAAGATGCATATATTTTTTCAGCAACTATGTAATTAGAGTTTGAATAGGCATGTAATAGGGACGTAGATAGAAAGTTAGACTGAATTTGCTATTTTTTTCTGGTATCTGGAGCCCTTGACTGCAGTGCCTTGAGAAGAGTTGTTGTTATAGATGCCCATGCGATATATTAATTTAGTTGTTTAATGGTAATATTTCAGATTTATTACAAAAAATTAAATATCCCTAAGGAATCAAATTAACAATAAAAGTTTGGCTATTCAACAAAACTAAATATGGAATAAAGTATCTACTTTTACATATTTATAGTCCTATCTATAACACAAGAACCCTAAGACACAATCATCAATTTTTTAACCTTTTTAAAAGAAATTTCTTAGTTAATAAAATAATTATTATAATTAATGTTAAAAATTTGAATCACAAAAAATAAGTTATTTCCTTGTAAATCAAGAACAAATAATTAAAATTTTAAAATACTATTGTAGGCATATAAATTTTATTATCAAATTCATACAATAATTTGGAATATATTTTAATTTCAAGATATATTGGTCCAAATAAATATTATAGGCTAATGCAATTGAATTAATTATATAAATCCAATATATATGGACTGAATAAATAAGTCTTAATCCATTGGGCTAGCCCATTTAATTGGGCTAAAGTTATGAGCCCACTTTATGATCCCAAGATGTCATCTTTCTAGAGGTCCAATTTGGTGCCAATGAAATCATGCCACATGCCAAAATGATAAGGCATGACAAGTCAATTTAAAAAATCAATGAACTCACGCCACGTGTGTAAGTGACATGTTCTGGCCAATCAAATGCGGCCTTGTCACACTTCAATTTGATTGGCCGGAAAGAGTTTGTTCTTAGCATAACTCTTCCCTACCACAACTATAAATACGGGTCTTCATAACTCAGAAAAGACACCTGAAGTTTTAACAAAAATTAAGAGAGAGCTCGTAGATCAAACACCTCAAATTTCTCAACAAATTTCAAGCTTCAAGCAATCAAGTTTAAGTTCAAGAATTCAAGTTCAAGCTCAAGAACGAAGAAAAAATCAACATTCAAGGAGTACGAGTTTAAATCAAAGTTCGTGCAAGTTGAATTCAAGATCATCATTCGTGACAAAAAAATATAGATTCAAGACCAAGTTTAAAGGACCTTGAATTTATTTACTATTGAAAAGAAGAATCAGAGAATTCATAGAGATTGTGCACTCATATGATTTAAAATCAAATACTACAATTGTTGCAATATTTTTCGATCTCGATTTTATTTTCTTGACGCAATTTATTGTCTACAATTCTGGCACGCCCGATGGGACAATATCTACCTCTCATCTCAGCTTTTCAATCACCAAAGTTCACTAACATTGAAATGTCTTCAAAGAAAATCAACTCCAGTTCAAATTCCACCAAGGCTGCTAATTCTAGAATCTATGTTGTCGCGCCCCCCTTGTCCCTCTGCTTTCGAATTAGTCAGGGTTTTTGACATTATTGGGACAACTCATTTCCTTTTGGAAAAAGGGATGTAAGGAATTTGAAGAGTCGCCACCTAACGAATTAAGGTGCGTTATGGCACCTATTACGGGTCATTTATAACACTAATTGTATAACCAGAGATTGGGTAAGGGCTTGAAGTTACTTCAAGGGGAAGGTGTTAGGCACCCCTCGAAGTTCACAACTGTGGGTCCCGGCCAAACTTACTTTGTGAATTGATCAGGTGCAAATAAGCAATCTAAGCACACATATGTAAACAAGTAAATTTTTTAACAGATTAGCAGTCTAAGAACACATATGTAAATAAGTAAAGGTTTTAACAGATTAGCAGTCTAAGAACACATATGTAAATGGGTGAAAGGGGTCCTAAGTTATTTATCCTATATGATCATATCCATGTAATGCCCAGTAATCACTACTCAATGAGGGGCTACACATTGCATTAGCGCACAGGTTATCATATCCTTTTCTACCCATTATCCCACCCCTTAGCGGTGATATAAGCGAGTTGATTAACGAACTCTAAGCGTGCTATTACCCGTTCCTTCCTTGTGGTCTCGGAGGACTTTAGGACCTCTAAATTTGGGCAGTTCTAGACAATCTTAAGGTGTTTTAAAAGGGCAAAAATCTAGGCGACAAACAAATAACATGTAAGACTTGTCAAATAAAGGGAAAGCAGTTAGAGGGCTCGTGTTTACCTCCACATGTATATAGAAAATAAGCAGCACGTCTCAAACAAAAAGTTCAGATAAATTCTTTAGAGAAATCCCAAGACATGATATCTAGGTGAACATTAATACGCAGAACATGCAACATTGTTTAAGAACTAAATGACAGGGTCCTAATAAGTTTGCCTACTGATTTCTAAAACCTATTAGACTTAAGCAGTTTATAAACATTCAGAACACAGTTTCTCATTTTTTTTAAGGGAATTAATTACCTAAGGCTTGCCTAGGCGTGGGACTATATGCAATCATAGTTACAGGAACTGTTTAACAGTTTGAGATTATTCAACCTGTGAGCATGCTGACCTAGGTGATATAGATTATACCCTATTTGTATGTAGAGACATAATACCTATGAATGAGGATGTTTTTAAACCTTTTCATGGACAGTTGTTTATTTAGTCGAAATAGACATGGTTCAAACAAATGCAAACAGAGTTCCCTAAAATATGGTATCTAATGCATACAAAGGATGACTATTTTTTATTAAGGCAGGATTATTAACCCAATAGCAGGATCTCTAAGTGAGAGTACATATGCAGAATTAAAGCATGGAATAGTGATATATGACATGTGATATGCTAAAGCGATAAACGTGAAATACCCTAAAACAGGATGTCTAGTGCACATGTTTGGCATGTTTTGAATGCAAATAGACACATCCATCCTAGAACATGTTTTCTAATGCAGATTTGCATAATGTAAAGCCTAAAGCATGATTCTTATCCAGCTTTACCCATAGGATTATATAGATACCCTCCTTTTTCACTAGTGACCCCAATATCTATTTACAAATGGTTATTACAGACCAGAATTGAATAAATTACACAAATGAAAAGTAAAATTAGCTATAGGGAGCCTGCAGTAGGCCCAAAGTACACCTAATAAAGCCATGCCTTCGATAGTCTCAAATGCTAAGGATTTCATAGCCAAGTTTGTGTCCAGGTGTGTAAGAGTTCCCTAAGGACCTCAAGGATCCCTGGCAGTGCTCACACCTAGAATTTTCATAATAGGGACTAAGTAAGTGTAGTGTGGAAGGGCCAGCCCCAGTGTGCTAGAGTTCAAAGGAATCTCAGGGGATTCCAAGGTGGTACACACACTGGAAGGGCAGACCCTAATGATCTAAGAGTGAAGTGAGAGTGCTTGACATAGTTTTGAAAAAGGTTTTTTTTTGTTGGTAAAACAATATGAAGAGGACTCTAGGAGTGAAAAGGTTTAAAAAATAAGAGATAGTTTAGTGATAAAACAGTTTAAGTAAAAGTATTGAAACACTTTTGAAATCATAACACAAATGAATTGGGAATACTTAGCAAACAGATTCCAAACAAGGATTGAGGGGATTGGGGACACATGGAATACACATCAGTGTATGGTGGAGCACATAAACAACATGATGCACAGAAATTTTCAATAGTTTTAATAGTTAGTTATAAAGGGGTAGGTGATTGAGGCATAAAGCAAAGATTTCAGTAAAGCCACATAAACACTCACCAGGATTAGGCATACAACTAGAGTTACTTTGTAATACTAGACAACTTAGCAAAGCAGATCAAGTAAGCACCTAAGTGAACAGACTAGGCAAACATCACAAGTATTCATTACTTAAACATGCTAACATACTGAACAAACAGATTGAAACATGCTGGATAAAGCAGTAGGCAGAAGTAGACACACTAGTCACAGATAGAACAAAATTCAGATATGCTAGGTGAAACAATACTTAGGCAATGTAATTTAGTCATGCTGAGCAACAAGATAGTAAACAAGACAGGATTGGAAATCATAACACATGAATTAAAACAACAATGAAACACATAGAGTTTTGGACTGTGGAATTGAATTTGGACATACCAGTTAAGGAGAGAAAGCACAGAGTATAGAGCAGAAGTTGTATAATAACTAGTCTTGGCTTACAACCGGCTAGATCAGTGAATGATTGCAAGTAACGGAGGAGAACAAAGAGAGATTTTTAAGTGTGAGAGAGTTTCTCAAACTAGTGTTCGTGTCCTAGAAGTAAGAATAGAGGAGAGTATATATAGTAGTTAAGAGCAAAACATAATAAGGTAAAGGAGATCAATCACTCAACAATTAAGGAAATCACTGAATCAATTCGCACACCAAATCAGTACAGTTTTCTCTTAATTAGGGGTAATTACCCAACGGTAAGAACATGGATTAATTAAGGCAAGGGGTTCAAATCCGACCAAATAAAGGAGTACAAAATAAAATAATCAGGGGTCTAATTAAGGAAAGAATCATGTAAAGGAATCAGTAAATATACAGGTAATCAAATAAGGTAAGAATGACTAATTAAAGTCGTGAATAAGGGAAATAGTCAAGAATCAACACATAAGTTTAGCATTGCAGATCAGTAAATCAAAATTCAAAATAATACTGATTTAAGGGAGGAAAATATAGGTTTCCAAAAATAAACGAATAGGCTAAATAAATTTCATAAACACAGAAATCAGTCGAGAAATTGAATCAGAAACCCTAATAGAGACGTACTAGGGTTAAAATCACAAGGCATTTAGACTAAGGAGAAATCATGAGAATCAAAGCACAAAATGAAACAGTGTAACGAGTAACACGGTCAAGCTCAGAATCCAAGCAAAAATATTAGAAAAGTGGGGTTTTAGCATAAATCGACTAAAATCCAAACAATATTAGCATGAAACAATCAGTAACACTTAGGAACAATGATTAAACACTCGCAAAATCAGAAAAACTTTGAGAAGGTGAGTTCAGTAAACCCTAGTTTTAGGAAAACGGAGAATCAATCGAAAAACCAGAAGATTTTCATGAAAAACATGTGAAATAGGTATGATTCATCTCAGATCTAGCTAGATCTGAGAAGGTCAGGGAAAAAAATTAGGGTTTTTAGAAATAATACAGAGATGAAGACATAGGCTTAGAAATCCATAGGTTTAGGCGAAAAATAGAAAGATCTTACTCAAAATTGAGCCATGGCGGCCTGAAACAAGAGTGACAGGATCAAAGTCATAAGTGGATTGGCCCTGGCCCCTTGAGGACCTCAGAGACAGCAAAACCCGGCGTAAGAGATCCATGAGAGGACTGAGGGTGGTGAGGAACCACCATGGTTGACGGTGGAGAGTGACGGCGAGGGAGAGTTAGAGTTAGGTCATAGAGGACTTGGAGCGGAGGGGAAAGGGTGACGGCGGAGTGTAAGAGAGAATATGAAAAGATTTGGGGAGGGGGGTCATTAGATTTAATTAAGGAAGGGGGACCTGGACCGTTGATAAAAAATGATCAACGGTCAGGATTAGATGGGGTATTGGGTTGGGGCGGATTAAGGTTTGGGCCTAAGGGATTGGGCTACATTATAAGGGTATTGGGCTGGTTAATTTTAGGCTAAAATTGAAAAATAAAAAGGTTGTTTGTTAAAAACCCAAAGTAATTGAATAAAATTTACTTTGTAAAATAATTAACTAATTACAAAAGTGATTTTATGCATGAAAATATTTTAAAAGTATTTATTTAGTATTTAAAAATGCAATGGACTAATTTCTGGTAAAAATAGCACAAAAATTATATGCATGTACTATAATTACGAAGTTATTGCGATTATAGCAAAAAAGGTGCCAATTTGGCTATTTATGGAATGATTTGGACTCAATAGGACCATAATAGTAATATTAAATCAAGACAGGTTTTTGAAATCATTTGTGATGTAATTTTATGATTATTTATTAAAAATAAAATGCTGAGCAAAATAATAAAAAATGTAAAAAAAAATTGTGAAAAAATACCAATTGGTGCTAATGCATGATTTTGAAGACATATATGCAATTAAAAAATTATTTTGGTAAAAATTGGGTATCAACATATGCTGAAATGGAAAGCATCCTCGATGTTACCTTTGGAAACTTTGGACTAGTTACAAGGAGCAATGCAAGCTCATTAGGACAACAAGCACCCCTAGTGTCGTCCGCATCAACCCCTATTTCCGAATCTTCATCCTCAAAAGGAGCAAGATCTTCCACAAACGCACCCGATGGAGGAGCGATGTTGCTGAAAAGATCAAGAAAAATCTTCTTTCTTGATCTCTCGGGATCCAAGTACTCTGCTGTGAAGGAAGATGATGATGCTTCAAGTGATGGATCATCCCTAATTACACCACATAGCGTGAGCCAATCGAAGATAAATAATTGAGATAATCCATGCTATTCTCCATTATCCACGACAATCATGCAAGCCATGGTGACAAACACTTCATTTGTGGAGGAGCAGTTGGCGAACTTGACGGAAGCAACCGCTCTCTTGACCAAGTGCATGAAAAGTCAAGATTCTAGAATTGACAAGTTAACAGATAGGGTGGGAATCTTGATGGAAGAATAATCCACCCATGCACCTAGCAAGCTCCCAGAGGTTCCACAGAGTAATTCTACCCTAAGACAAGTAGCATCTGCTAAGGCTATCCCCGTTTCATCTTAAGGGATGATTCCAATCGATCAACTGAAGGAGTTCATTAAAGGAACTATTAAAAATAAGTATGAAGTTATGCCAAGTCTTCTCTTACATATGCAAGCCGTATACTGCAAGGATCGATATGTTGAAGATGCCTGATGGCTATCAACCTCCAAAGTTTCAACAGTTTGATGGTAAAGGTAATCCAAAGCAACACGTAGCGTAATTCATTGAAATGTGAAACAATGCTGGTACTTATGAAGATTACCTCGTCAAGCAGTTCGTCCGCTCACTAAAAGCAAATGCTTTTGATTGGTATATAGACCCCGAGGCAGGATCTATTGATAGTTGGTATCAACTAGAGAAAGAGTTCCTCAATCGCTTTTATAGCACAAGATGCACTGTGAGCGTGGTGGAACTTACAAATGCTCGTCAACGGTAGGGTGAACCAGTTATCAACTTTATCAATCATTGGAGGAATGCAAGCATGAAATACAAAGACAGGCTTAGTGAATCTTTTAGCATTGAGATGTGCATCCAAGGCATGTATTGGGTACTCCGCTACATCTTTAAAGCTATCAAGACTAGCACATTTGAAGATCTTGCAACTCGTGCGACATGGAGTTAAGCATGGCCTCTGCTGGAAACGAAAGGCTGCCTATCTATAAGCCTCGCAAAGGGAATGACAAGCAAAAAGTCAGGAAATGGAGCAGGTTTGCACCCAAGTCTGAAAAACAAAGAAGCTATGAATATCAACACATCACCTGTGAAGTTCATAACGAAGGTGAGCAAGAAGTAGAGGAATGAAAAATAAGGAGTACCCCTTTCTGGATTCTCATGTGCCAACAATTTTTGAAGAAATCCTCGAGTTAAAACTCATTGAGCTTCCAGAGATAAAGCAGCCAAATGAAGCTGGTAAAATGAATGACCCAAATTACTGCAAATACCATCGACTCGTGAGCCACCCTCAGGAGAAGTGCTTTGTCTTCAAGGACAAAGTTATGGACTTGGCCCGTGAAAAGAAGATCTTCCTTGAAGATGATAAGGTAAGTATGAACCAAGTCTTTATCACCTTTGTCTCATTTAGTATAGATGAGCTATGCAGTTTAAAAGAAATCAAAGATGAAGAATTACTGGAGAATAACAAAGCCAAAGTAAACGACCATGATGATAATTAGGGTTGGATTTTGGTGACTCGTTGTGGGCGCGACAAAAGGAGCCCATGAAAAGAATCAATAGAACAACCACCAAGGAAAATGATGGTGAAAAGACCAAGGATATGGAATCCAGTCAAGCATTTGAAGGAAGCAAAAGTGGAGGTGCACCATCCTCAAAAGCCACGACATACAGTGACCTTAGAGGAATTCTTACCAAGTTGGTTCTGCAAGAAGATTTCCCATGAGGGTGTTGATGCCTCTTGTTACCATGCTGACGAAGGGGAACAAAAGAGTGATGACCTACCATCAACACCATCTTCAAGAAAACTCATCGAGTCCATTCCTCAAGAAGTTAATGCTTGTGAGGAAAAAGTTATGTTCACAAATGACGATCTTCTACTAGATGACACTCCTCATAACCGCCCGTTGTACCTGGTTGGCTATATGGGCGATGAAAGGTAAATTGAATTTGGGTTGATGGAGGATCCTCAATGACCATATTGCCAATTCGTAGTGTGAAAAAACTTTGTATTTCCATGAATAAACTCTCGGAAAGTCGTGTGATGATTCAAGGATTCATTAAGGGGAGAAAAGAGCCATAGGTGCTATCAGGATGTGAATCACCATTGAAGATATGCAATCGTGTGCATGGATGCATATGATCGATGAAAAACTTCATACAATGTGTTGCTTGGAAGGCCTTGGATACATGAGAATAAAGTAGTTCCATATACCTACCTTCAATGTTTAAAATACTACGAGGGTGAAGTCGAGAAGAAGATAGTTGCTGATGATGAGCCATTCACAGAGGCTGAGTCACACTTCGTCGATGCAAAGTTCTACTTGAAGAACTGCATTGTGAAGGAGCTAAAATTTAATGATGTCATGAAAAGCAAGAATGACGAGCCCACAAGTAAAAGAGCTAAGGTGACTACTGGTTAAGCCAAAGCTCTTATTTAGGAGGTACAACCTAACTCAGATAAACCTTATAGAGGGGATATTGCATCTTATGGCAAGAAAGTAACTCTAGCGCTCCAATATGTCCCTAAAAGGAAGAAACATGAAGGTGAATCATCTAATCTACAAACTAACATGATAAAGAAGTTAACTCTTCCGGTAAAACAAATTGAGGCAGTAAAGTTATCCTCAAAGCCACTTGCTGGGTTTGTGGCCCAAAATTGTTTGCAGAATATGGCACTCCCTACAAAGCGACCAGATGCCAGTTTTGATCCTAACCTTTACAGGCTATTTTCAAAAGATGGATACAATCCCAACGAGCTGTCAAAGTTAGAGAGGATACCATCAGAAGCTGAAACGAGGCAACCACATGAAGGTTTGGGATACAAGCAACCGTCACCAATGCACATCTCCATAAGAAGGGTGAGCAATTATTATATCACTGTATAAGATGAATCCGCCGCTTCTAAAAGTGACTTGGAAAATAAGATGTGAGAGCTTTCATGTTTGAGAGATTAGGTCCATTAAAGAAGGGTAATAAGTTTCAGAGAAATTATCGACATACAAGAACCCCCGCTTCGCCCAAAATTCAGAAGATCTCTAAGGATTTCCAAAGTCTGGTTCCTTCTAGAATAAGGCGACAAATAAAAGTCATGGTGTCATATGATGAGGTACTAAAGGTGAATCCATACATTGTGTTCTACACTACATAACATGATGAAGATGAAGAAAGTGTGGGTTTTTCGTATCATGTTACTGCACAAGGTGAGCATGGTGTTTTATCTCTAATGGAGGATGACGAGATATTGGAGGATGTTTCACCGTGTTATCACATATCCTTCAATGATGGGGACCCTCAAGAAGATGAAGATGCAAAAGATGGTTCACCTGAACTTGAAAAAGGGGTGAAGACGACAATTGATGCCTTAAAAGAAGTAAACCTTGGCACTGATGAAGAACCAAAACCCACCTACCTAAGTGCTTTACTATAACTTGATGAAGAAAGCACTTATATAGAGTTACTCAAGGAGTTTAGGGATTTCTTTGCTTGGAGTTACAAAGAGATGCCTAGCTTGGACCCTAAAGTAGTAGTCCATTACCTTGTAGTCAAGAATGACGCTCGTCCTGTTAAGAAAACTCAAAGGCGCTTTAGGCCGGACTTGGTTCCCCTGATTGAAATGGAAGTTAAGAAACTTATTGAAGCTGGATTTATTAATGAAGTTAAATACCAAACATGGGTTTCAAGTATTGTCATTGTAAGGAAGAAGAATGGCTTGATTAGAGTGTGCGTTGAGTTTACGGATCTCAACAATGCGTGCCCCAAAAATGAATTCCTATTTCCTATTCCAGAGCTCTTGATCAATGCTACCAATAGGTACGAGGCAATGTCATTCATGGATGGTTCATCAGGCTATAATCAAATTCGCATAGCACCAAAAGATGAAGAGCTTACTACATTCCGCATCCCAAAAGGTATTTATTGCTACAAGGTAATGCCATTTTTCTTGAAAAATGCTGGTGCCACTTACCAAAGGGCTATGCAGGATATTTTTGATGACCTTATCCATAAGAACGTTGAATGTTATGTCGACGACTTGGTGGTAAAATCAAGAAAGAGGAGAGACCACTTGAAATACTTGAGAATGGTATTTGAGTTACTCCGGAGGTACCAACTTAGGATGAATCCATTGAAATGTGTCTTTGGAGTTACTTCTGGAAAGTTCCTTGGTTTCATTTTCAAGCATAGATGGATCAAAATTGATTAAGCCAAAGTTGATGTGATTTTGAAAATGCCTGAACCTCAAAGTATTCATGAATTAGAAGTTTGCAAGGGAAGCTAGCTTATCTTAGGAGATTCATCACGAATCTATCTAGGAAACTCCAACCATTCAGTCATCTAATGAAGAAAGGTATCCCTTTCAAGTGGGACCAAGCGTCTAGCAATGCCTTTGAGAGAATTAAATTCTACTTGATGAAGCCTCCAGTTTTAGCAGCCCATATACCTGGAAAGCCATTGATACTATACATTGCGGCACAAGAAAGGTCTGTTGGAGCACTGTTGGCTCAAGAAAATAGTAAGGGGAAAGAAAGATCTCTTTACTACTTAAGCAGGATGATGACCAAATGAACTGAATTATTTTCCAATTGAAAAGTTATGTTTGGCGCTAGTCTTATCAATTCTAAAGTTAAAGAACTACTTCCAAGCTCATGTTGTTCGTCTTGTTTCTAAAAAAAATCACATCATGTTCGTGATGTCAAAACATGTTCTTAGTGATTGACTAGCAAGATGGTACATTAAATTTCAATAATTAGAGATTTTGTACATCCCTCAAAAGGATGTAAAAGGACAAGCTTTTGGCATACTTCTTTGCAAATCATCCGATACCTGATGACTGGGAGCTAACTGACGAACTATCTGGTGAGGATGCAATGGTCGTTGAAGTTCAACCTCCTTGGAAGATGTACTTCGATGGTGTTGCGCATCGTGAAGGAGCTGGTTCTGGCTTAGTATTTGTCACTTCCCAAGGCGAAGTCTTGCCCTACTCCTTCACCTTGACACAACTCTATTCTAATAATGTTGCTAATTATCAAACATTAATACTTGGGATTTAAATGGTTGTTGATATGAAGCAATTGGAATTGCAAGTCTTTGGTGACTCCCAGTTAGTGGTCAATCAGATTTTACGTAGTTACGAGATCAAGAATCTTGAACTACACCCATATCATAATTACGCAAAATTTAGGGGGTGGCTCGGTGAGGTGACTATCCAACATGTGCCAAGGAAATAAAATAAGAAGGCTGATGCTTTAGCCCTAGCTTTATCGTGAACCCTGCCTAATCAAGTGAAATTTATTGTCTGCCAAAAATGGGCGGTACGGCCTCCAAATGAGGTTGGAGTAAAGAAACTAAACTAAAACATCATCGTTGTTTCTGAAGTTGAGAAAGAAGAATGGCGACAACCCATTATCAACTACTTAAGTTATGTGATACTTCTAGAAAATCCGAGGAGAAGGATTGAGATCTGTCGTCGTGCACCTCACTTCCTTTACTACAAAGATACTCTATACAGAAAGTCATTCGAGGGAGTACTCTTGGGATGCTTAGGGGAAGAAGAAGCACTCCAAGCTTTGCAAGAGGCACATTCTGGGGTATGTGGGTCACACCCGTCTGGACCAAAGCTCCACTTCCATATAAAAAGGATTGGATATTATTTACTAACGATGGTAATAGATTGCTCGGACTACGCTCGAAGATGCAAGGCTTGTCAATTCCATGCGAATTTTATTCATCAACCTCCTGAAGTGTTGCACCCGAATGCTGCATCCTGGCCGTTTGACGCTTGGGGAATGGATGTTGTTGGACCATTTCCAAAGTCCTCTGGTGGGCACCTATACATCTTGGCTGCAACTGAGTACTTCTTAAAATGGGCTGAAGTTGTTTCTCTTAAGGAAGTAAAGAAGAAATAGGTTGCAAGTTTCATCTGAGTAAACATTATCTATCGCTTTGGAATTCCTCGTTACATAATAATGGATAATGGGAAATCGTTCAACAATAGGTTAATGAATAAGATTTGTGAACTCTTTGGCTTCAAGCAACTTAACTATTCTATGTACAATGTTGCCGCCAATGGTCTAGCTGAGGAATTCAACAAGACTCTATGCAACTTGTTAAAGAAAGTCTTCTCCAAATCCAAACAGGATTGGAATGACCGAATGGAAGAAGCTCTATGGGTATATGGACAACTCACTGCATGCCAACACAAGTGACCCCTTATTCACTCGTTTATGGAGTCGACGACGTCTTGCCACTCGAGCGTCTAATACCTTCATTATGATTAGCCCTTCAATAAGGGATCATTGATGAATAAAATACTCGACTTCGATTAGCAGAGTTGGAGGCTCTTGATGAAAAGAGGTTAGAATCTGTCACGACCCAAACAACCAAGTCGTGATGGCGCCTATTGTGGTACTAGGCCAGCCGACTCACTACCCAAACACACAATATTTCGTTTCAAAAGTATTTACTTTCAAGCTATTAAATGATAAATCTTTCATAAGAGATTCCAAATCAAAGAAAATATAGAAATAAAGGCCCGACATCGGGTGTCACTAGTCATGAGCAACTACTGCAACTGTTCGTAAACATCAATATTAACATGGTTTGGGACTAATCAAGTAAAACTAAGGGAAGATAAATGAGGAGGAAAGCAGCGCTGCGATCGCCATGCATCTACCTTGCTAACTCCGAGAATCTGCGTAAAAAATAACCAACAACCTCAACCGTGTCTAGAAAACACCTGAATCTGCACACAAGGTGCAGGGAGTAATGTGAGTGCGCCAACTCAGTAAGTAACAACCATAAATAAAGCCTGAGCAATAGTGATGAGTAGTAAAACACATAAAGTCCACATCATGAAATCTCAGTAAAATACAACATGCTTTCAAATCAGTATTTGAGTCAAATCATCTCGTTTAAAAATCCAGTTCCGGTGAAAATCATTTAAAGATATTTTTCAATAGTTTCAACAGAGGCTCAATGCAAAAGAGAGTGAAAATGATGAAATCATAAACAGCCTCTCGGGAAAAAACATCACTCATATACAGCCCCTCGGGAAATCCTCACAATCACTCATAAATAGCCCCTGGATCATACCTCACAATCACTCGTAACATCCCCTCGGTCATACCTCACCATCACTCATGCCTCCCAGTCACTCAGCACTCGGCACTCAGTACTCTTACTCAGTAGGTACCTACGCTCACTGGGGGTGTTCAGACTTTGTAGGGGCTCCTACAGCCCAAACGCTAATCTGCACGAACAACTCACGTGCTATAATATTAATATATGGATCCGCACGGACAACTCACATGTATCATATCTGGATCCGCACGGAAAACTCACGTGCTATCATATCATATATCATAATGGGCCCTCGGCCTCACTCAGTGATAAACCTCACAAGCCACTCGGGCATTTTAGTAAAAACAGGGAACTCAGCCCCAAAACAATATTTATATGCATCAAAACAGAGTAATAAGACTGAGTTATGCAGTAAACAGGTATAACCATGACTGAGTATAGATTTTTCAATCGAAAACAGTGAGAGGATAGTAAGAAAAGGCCCCTGAGGGTCCAACACTACTGGCACAAGGCCCAAACATGGCATTCAGCCCAATTTATAGAAAACTCTTTCTAAAATATATCGATATCATATAGTTTCGACAAAATACACAACTTTACAGTTGATACGGGACGGACCAAGTCAAAATCCCCAATGGTGCACGCCCACATGCCCGTCACCTACAAAATAGTAGTATGATACGAAATTCGAGGTTTCATGCCCTTAGAACTAGATTTACAATCATTACTTATCTCGAACCAGTCAAAACTCTAACCCGCGATGCTCTTGCCTCTCGACTCTACCTCCAAATGCTCCGAATCTATTCAAAATCAGTATATTATCATCAATATATGCTAACAGAATGAATTCCACATGAAAAACTATCAAATTAGACCAAAATCCCTAATTCGGCTCAAACCCGGGCCCCGGGCCCACATCTCGAAATTCGACAAAATTTACAAAACTAAAAAGCCCATCACTAACGAGTCCAACCATACCACATTTATCAAAATCCGACCTCATTTGACCCCTCAAATCCCCAAATCAAACTCTCCAATTTCTAAGCCCTAATCTCCTCACTTTCATCCCTAATTTCTACTAATTACATGATTAAACAACTGAAAATTATCATAATCACTAGTATTAGGCTCAAGTGACTTACCTCAATGGAAACCCCCTTGATTCCCTCTTCAAAACCCTTCAAAAAAGCTCCAAAATCGACTGAAAAACGGTGAAGAATGACCCAAAATTCGCGAAGTCTTCTTTTAATACTTTCTACCCAGGCCTTTCGCACCTGCGGATCAATTCTCGCTTCTGTGACACTGAACCTTTGGAAAATCCATCGCAGGTGCGAAACTCACTAAAGATCCCAGGTTCCGCATCTGCGGACAAACCTCGCACCTGCGGATCGCGCACCTGCGCACTCACACTGCGCTTCCATGGAAACTGACCAACTCCACCCTTTCCGCTTCTGTGCCCCAGGTCTCGCACCTGCGGGCCCGCAGATGCGACCATTAACTTGCACATGTGCATCCTGCCTAGCCCCACATTGCCCGCACCTACGACTCCTTAAGCGCACCTGTAGCCAAACCCTTGCAGGTGCGATGACACCTGCAACGACCAACTTTAGCAATTTCTCCAACTTCTACCACCTGAAACACACCTGAGGCCCTCGGGGCCTCAACCAACAATATCAACAGGTCACTTATCAATATACGAACTTAGTCGAACCTTCGGAACACTCGAAACAACATCAAACACCAAATCAACCTCGGATTCAAGCCTAAGAACTTCTAAACTTCCCAATTCCGCAAACGACGCCGAAACTTACCAAACCACGTCCGAATAACCTCAAAATTTTGCACACATGTCACAAATGACATTAGGAACCTACTCCAACTTCCGGAATTCCATTCCGACCCTGATATCAAATTTTCCACTGCCTACCAAAATCACCAAATTTCTGATTTTGCCAATTCAAGCCTAATTCTACCACGGACCTCCAAATTACATTCCGGAGACGATCCTAAGTTCAAAATCACCTAACGGAGCTAACCGAACCATAAAAATCCAAATTCGAGATCGTTTACTCATAAGTCAACATCCGGTTGACTTTTCCAACTTAAACTACTTAATAGGAGACTAAGTGTCTCATTCCACTACAAAACTACTCCGGACCCGAACCAACCAACCCGATACAACACAACACAGCTGACTAACACATAAAGAAGCAGAAATAGGGGAAACGGGGTTGTAACTCTCAAAACGTCCAACCGGGTCGTTACATCCTCCCCCACTTAAACATACGTTCGTCCTCAATCGTGCTTTGAGTTGTTCCAAAAGCCATCAAATCGCCAAATAACCTAACCACGCACATACCCGAGGGTGATCCCACGTCACCCTATCCCATATAGGTCTGATAACACAGTATAACAAAAATTTCTTCATCCAACCTAGCCCATGCCTTAGAATCCGAATTTCCACATTTGAAATTTTCTATAAGATCAGAATCTCGTATCTACATACTGTATAAGTCTGAACAAATTGTATCAAGCTATAGTCATGACCCAAGTTGAAATCGCATGATATACCACATAATTCAAACACTCATACTGATAATTTCTAACCACCATAGCTGCATAAACAAGCCAAGGCCGGTAATACACCTCTTAACGAACGAAGCCCCGTTCTAACACCTTCATATAATGCCAATGATAAGGGAAACACGCAGAAACCCATAACCATTTGTCGGATCAACAAGTTGTGGAACTCCCTCTCCTTAGATAGGAACTATAGCAAAGTTCTAAGCCGTTTAACATCAATATCCTTCCAATATACCGCAACCAGATCCGGTAGCACCCATTCTAGGTCCGATGACCTCATCTCATCCACACAACCACTCTAGTGACATAACGCATCAATACAGATCAAAGCCACAGCCCGTGTAATCCGCGCACCAATAAGCAACCACTCCAAATGTACTTAAACATGGAAAATGACATCAAACAAGAGAACCGTCCTGCAAGATCAACGGGTATCACCACAACACAATGCTAAGAACTCCTCACACGCCACAGAACCAAAACACACGAATCAAACACACAAGGATCATATCTCAACATAACTTCGCTGCAATGTGTGACCCTCCACCCAATGCTGGTCCATATTATATACCTCGCTCTATCTTGCTCAAAATCAATAACCACGTAGAATCAGATGATACAATGACACACGAAACCCGAAAGAACATAACTAATATGCCTAAATCATGCAATACCCAATTACTCACCTCACTCAAATTCCTCTATAAGAACCACAATAGAACCGCATCATGTGTTCCTAAAACCAACGAATCACAACTCCTCGTAGAAGGGAAGAGTAACTCATAAATCATTCCAGAACACGAATAAGCCCAACAACAAGTGAACGTCACGTCCCTCACAATAGCACTACGGAGCCAATCAATCCAACTCGGTGCAAAATACCTATCCCATTTGGGCCTACTAATGAACCCCAAAATCAATCCGGTCATCCACAATAGACAAATAACCCTCCGAAGGCCCACAATGACTGAATCACAACACACACTATCCTCTGACTAACCTTGACTATGTCCCCACAACCCACAACTATGAAATCATCTACTCATTAGAGTTCTCAGTCTCCAAATCCATAGAGCACACGAATCACCTTATTCGATCTTGACTCCGTCGCCCGAATGTCTAATACTTCTCCGATACACGATCATACCATGAGGAATACCCCTATAATCTGTATGTGTTACAAGGCCAAAATTTTAATATACGCATTCGACCAACTAGGAGAGTGTCGTCACACCAATGAAGTATCCATAAATCAAAACACAGTGCCCCTTCTGAAACTTACACCTTTATCAAGCCATACCTAGAAATAATATCATCTATCTGGTCATCTAAGATCGTCCATGCTACCTAAAAATTCAGAACCTTCCTTTTAAAATCTCATCGTGACCTTGCACCTACAAATCTCAATACTACACCTCACATCACACCCATTACGTCACCATATGAAAGATACGACAGATCTCAAAATCCACTCTGAGTCGCAAGCAAATACATACTCAATTAGATAAGGACTTTCCATTTGTTCCATTCTAGAGAAAATTACAATACGCCACATGTCTCGCGCACCAGTAGGAAATATACGTCTCTAACTATGGTAGAGACCATCAAGAACTCTCCAAAATCCGTTTGCACTTAACCGAACCGTCAGGACTGAATCCCTCTAACTCAACCAAGCTACGCAGGTCGCCAAAACCCAAGAGCATTTCCACGAATCACATGTAGAACCTTACCACATCATAAGCGCCCAAAGAACCAATCTTACTCATTATCATGCGATCCGATCTACCACCAAGTTGTCCTATTCTTCCGAGTTCCTTACGAGTTATCTTTAAATTGATTCTTCCCCTTTCCATAATACCAAAATTCTCAACCAAAACTCACTATGGGAGACCCTAGCACATAACCACACTGCCCTAAGGCTCATAAGCCGCTGAATATTCTCTTAAGCACCCCAAAAGTACCACAACTCAAACACTTACTCTGAAGAGACTTTCTATGAATTTAAGCTATTATTTCCCTTTCCTGATACCGAAATGTAGAATCCACAACGATATAGAAATACCACAAATCTTGACGCCTTCCAATGTAAATCTCAGTTTCTAGCTAGATACACATCCTGAAGATTCCCAATTGTTACACATAAACCTTTAAACCATTAGAACCATTCTCGAGAGTCATTTACTCTGCTCAAATCTCAATTAAACCGACCAAGCGGACCGAACGACCTGTGCTCCCCTTAGCACACCAACACCCAAGGGAGTAACCCATACCCCTAAGCAACCAAGAAAATTCCTACTCCACACACACTATATCCTTTACAAATACAACTCAATCATTCAATAAAACCCATTTACCCATAGAGTATAATACAACCTGTTTCCAAAAATTTCCATTACTCGAATCATTCTCAAACTCCACCTTTGCAGGTCATAACTGATTCACTAGTATACCTCGAACTGAAACCAATACAACACATAATCGTATAATCAACTAAACATTAGCAGACTCCCCCACTTGGCTCAAATCCATAGATCAAGAAAAACAATAACTCACAATGCCCATACGCTATCACTGCCATAATCTGCAGTGAGATTCAACTAAATCCTTCATAAGCTCATATAACACAAACAATCTAATATCTAAAATCCTCTACAAATCTCACATTCACCATTGTAATAGTCATGCCAACTTTCACAAGCGATCTAAACTCAAGTTGTAACATATATCATTTACTGGTAAAAGAGAACTTCCTACAAAACAACATAAAAATCATGCAACCTCAGGAAACCCCGCAGGAGATAACCCCGCCTGCTTAGCCTCAAACTGATATCTCTCTATACCCTTCCAAAATCATAACGATTACGCAATCACTTTATCCTCCCGCATTAAAACACAACCAATGCCTATCATCGAGGCATCACAATACGCGGTATAAGAACCTGAAGCTGATGGAAGAACTAACACTGGAGCTGTGGTCAAAGCAGTCTTGGGCTTCTGAAAGCTCTCCTCACACTCACCCGACCACCCGAATGGAGCACCCTTTTTTGGTTCAATTTGGTAAAGGGCGAAGCAGTAGATGAAAAACTATCCACAGAGCGACAATAGTAACCTGCCAAACCAAGAAAGCTCCTAATCATCGTGGCTGAGGATGGTCTAGGCCAACTCTCGTGCCCCAAGGATGCTACTGACCTGAGCCAAAATTCACATTTGGAGAACTTTGCATAAAGCTTCTCCTCCCTGAATCTCTGTAATAAAATTCGCAAATGCTGAGCATGCTCCTTCTAGCTACGAGAGTACACCAGGATGCCATCAATGAATGCAATAACGAAGGAGTCCAAATATGGCTGGAATACACTATTCATCAAATGCATGAACGCTACTGGGGCATTGGTCATCCCAACAGACATCATCAAGGACTCATAACAAAACATGAAGATCTACTTCACCCTACAACTAAACTACATGAGAGGTCCTTCAATACACCCACAACTCGAGGCCATATGCCAACTCAAGACATAAGTCAAACACACAATAATTCTTGCTACATCTCCAACAAACTCTTTTTGTCACATTCAAATAATCTGAACACATCTCACCATCAATCATACTCACCACCTAGTCACCCAGTCATAAAATCCCACCAATAAGGACACAAACGAACATATAAGTCACAAATGCATGTACTCACACAATCAAAATCTCAGTACTCAAGCCACAGACAAAACCCGGCCTCAAGTCCTCCAAACTAGCCTATCATCAACATGCTAAAATCACACCTCGCACCTCATCCATGGAAATCACAAGTCGTCGATGCAAAGCTGATACCGAGTGCTCACGTGCGCATACGAATGCATGGATGGAATTAAAAGAGTTATGCTTCTGGCTGAATTAATGGATTCGCATGATAAGAATTCAAGAATGTGAGATTTTTCTTAAGGGTTTCACAGCCTCTTGAAGATAAGTACAGGCATCTCCGTATCGATCTGCAAGACTCTACTAAACCTGCTCATGACTCGTGAGACCTATGTAACCTCAGCTATGATACCAACTTGTCACGACCCAAACAACCAAGTCGTGATGGCACCTATTGTGATACTAGGCCAGCCGAATCATTACCCAAACACACAATATTTCATTTCAAAAGTATTTACTTCCAAGATATTTAACGATAAATCTTTCATAAGAGATTCCAAATCAAAGAAAATACGGAAATAAAGGCCCAACATCGGGTGTCACTAGTCATGAGCAACTACTGCAACTGTCCGTAAACATCAAGACTAACATAGTTTGGGATTAATCAAGTACAAATAAGGGAAGATAAAGGACGAGGAAATCAGGGCTGCGATCTCCATGCAGCTACCTTGCTAACTCCGAGAATCTACATCAGAAATAACCAACAGCCTCAACCGTGTCTAGAAAGCACCTGAATCTGCACACAAGGTTCAGAGAGTAACGTGAGTATGCCAACTCAGTAAATAAGAACCATAAATAAAGACTGAGCAGTAGTGACGAGCAGTAAAACGCATAAAGTCCACATCATGAAATCTCAGTAAAATACAACATGCTTTCAAATTAGTATTCGAGTCAAATCATCTCGTTTAAAAATCCAGTTCCGGTGAAAATCATTTAAAGCTATTTTCAACAGTTTCAACAGAGCCTCAATGCAAAAGAGTGAAAATGATGAAATCATAAATAGCCCCTCGGGCAAAACATCACTCATATACATTCCCTCGGGCAAGCCTTACAGTCACTCGTAAATATCCCCTCGGGCATACCTCACAATCACTTGTAACAGCCCGTCGGGCATACCTCACCATCACTCATGCCTCCCAGTCACTCAGCACTCGGCACTCAACACTCACCCTCAGTAGGTACCTGCATTCACTAGGGGTGTTCAGACTCCGAAGGGGCTCCTACAGCCCAAGTGCTAATCTGGATGGATAACTCATGTGCTGCACAGACAACTCACGTGCTATAATATCAATATCTGGATCCACACGGACAACTCACGTGCTGTCATATCATGTCTGGATCCGCACGGAAAACTCATGTGCTATCATATTATATCCCACAATGGGCCCTCGGCCTCACTCAATAATAAACCTCACAAGCCACTCGAGCATTTCAGCAAAAACAGGGAACTCAGCCCCAAAACAACATTTATATGCATCAAAACAGAGTAATAAGACTGAGTTATGCAGTAAACATGTATAACCATGACTGAGTATAGATTTTTCAATCGAAATAGTGAGAGGATAGTAAGAAAAGGCCCCTGAGGGTCCAACACTACTGGCACAAGGCCCAAACATGGCATTCAGCCCAATTTACAGAAAACTCTTTCTAAAATACATCGATATCATATAGTTTCGACAAAATACGCAACTTTACAGTTGCTACGGGACGGATCAAGTCACAATCCCCAATGGTGCATGCCCACACACCCGTCACCTAGCATGTGCGTCACCTCAAAATAGTAGTATGATACGAAATCCGGGATTTCATACCCTCAGGACTAGATTTACAATCGTTACTTACCTCGAACCGGTCAAAACACTAGCCCGCGATGCTCTTTCCTCTCGACTCAGCCTCCAAATGCTCCGAATCTATTCAAAATCAGTATATTATCATCAATATACGCTAACGAAATGAATTCCACATGAAAAACTATCAAATTAGACCAAAATCCCGAATTCGGCTCAAACTTGTCCCCCAGACCCCGGGCCCACGTCTCGAAATCTGATAAAAGTTCCAAAACTAGAAAGTCCATCCACTCACGAGTCCAACCATACCACATTTATCAAAATTTGACCTCATTTGGTCCCTCAAATCCCCAAATCAAATTCTCCAATTTCCTAGCCCTAATCTCCTCACTTTCATCTCTAATTTCTACTAATTACATGATTAAACAACTGAAAATTACCATAATCACGAGTATTAGGCTTAGTTGACTTCCTCAATGAAAACCCCCTTGATTCCCTCTTCAAACCCCTCCAAAAAAGCTCCAAAATTGAGTGAAAAATGGTGAAGCATGACCCAAAATTCGCGAAATCTTCTTTTTATACTTTCTGCCCAGGCCTTTCGCTCCTGCGGATCAATTCTTGCTTCTGCGACACCGCACCTGCTGAAAATCCATCGCAGGTGCAGAACTCACTAAGGATCCCAGGTTCCACATCTGCGGACAAACCTCGCACCTGCGGATTGCGCACCTGCGCACTCACACTCCGCTTCCGTGAAAACTGACCAACTCCACCCTTTTCGCATATGCACCCCAGGTCTCGCATCTGCGTGCCTGCAGATGAAACTATTAACTCACACCTGCACATCCTTCCTAGCCCCGCACTGCCCGCACCTGCGACTCCCCAGGCGCACCTGCGGCCAAACCCTCGCAGGTGCCATGACACCAGCAACAACCAACTTAAGAAATTTCTCCAACTTCAAACTTGATCCATTAACCACCCGAAACACACCTGAGGACCTCGGGACCTCAACCAACAATACCAATAGGTCACTTATCAACATACGAACTTAGTCGGACCTTCAGAACACTCGAAACAACATCAAATCAATCTCGAATTCAAGCCTAAGAACTTCTAAACTTTGAAATTCCGCAAACGTTGCCGAAACTTACCAAACCACATCCGAATAACCTCAAATGTTTTCACACACGTAAAAAATGACACTACGAACCTACTCCAACTTTTGAAATTCCATTCCGACCCCGATATCAAATTTTCCACTGCCGACCGAAATCACCAAATTTCCAATTTTGCCAATTCAATCCTAGTTCTACCACGGACCTCCAAATTACATTCCGAACACGCTTCTAAGTCCAAAATCACATAACGGAGCTAACCGAACCGTAAAATCCAAATTCGAGATCATTTACTCATAAGTCAACAATCGGTTGACTTTTCCAACTTAAACTACTAAATAGGACACTAAGTATCTCATTCCACTCCAAAACTACTCTAGACCCGAACCAACTAAACCGATACAACACAACACAGCTGAATAACACATAAAGAACCAGAAATACGGGAAACGGGGTTTTAACTCTCGAAATGACCGACCGGGTCGTTACAGAAGCTCAACAGAGTCTTGCATGTTATCAAGCTCGATTGTCTCGCGCCTTCAATAAAAGAGTTCGCCCAAGATCCTTTCAAGTAGGAGATCAAGTCCTTGCCATACGAAGACCCATTATTACTTCCCATAAAGCTATAGAGAATTTCACTTCAAAATGGGATGGGCGATATGTCGTACAAGAAGCTTACTCAAGTGGGACTTACAAGATGGTTGATGTAGATGGCATGAGAATCGGCCCTATAAATGGAAATTTTTTGAAGAAGTATTATCCATGAAGTTGAAATGCTCCTTGACGCATGAGCCTAAACTACATGTTCCTACGCTCCTGGCTCGCATGGTCTAAATTTTGTACGACCCCAAAAAAAAAGTTCGCTAGGTTGAAAACCTCGAAAGAGGCGGCCTAGGCAAAAGTTAGGACATAAAAAAAATCAACCATTCTGAACTACGGTATGACTTGATCCTCTTCACCGAGGTACATTGGGAGCTTAGAGTTTCATTCTAAGTTTAGTTGCATTAGTTCAAAAGATACATATTGCCCCAATCGTTGTCCAAATGAAGTATGATGGAAGTAATTCATTCAACCAGAACTTGAAACTCGGGCTGAAATCATTCTTATATTGAATTTTGGATCTCATATGACTTAGAGGAGGAAAACCTCCATGGTAAACCAATGTCTTTAATGGGATGATTATTGTCTTTTCTGAGGCTACGAAGTATTTGTGCTGAAATCCAGGGTTTCACTATGTCTTCATGTTCGCCAAATCTTTAATTTTGTCAGTCTTCAAGTTCTTCGGTCTTCAAGTAGAAATATTTAAGCCTCCAAGTCTTCAAGTTGAAGTCTTCAAGTCCGTCAGTTTTCAAGTTGAGGTCCTCAAACTAGCTGGTCTTCAAGTTGAAATATTTAAGCCCTCAAAGTCTTTAGGTTGAAGCGTCAAAGTCCGCCTAATCTTCAAGTCCATTAAATCTTCAAGTTTTTCGGTCTTCAAATTGAAGTCTGCAAAGTTTGCCAAGTGTTCAAGTTGAAGTCTTCAAATCTATCAGTTTTCAAGTTGAGGTTTAAAAGTCCACCACTCTTCAAGTTAAAGTCTGCAAAGTCCGCCAAATCTTCAAAGTTTTCCATGTGTTCAAGTCGATGTCGTCATGTTCACTAAGTCTTCGAGTTGAAACTTTCTAATTTTCCAATCTTAAGATGGACATTTAAGTCCCTTTGCAACTTAAGTTGTCCTCTTCGTGGGTTTTTCCTTAAAAGGAACTATAATTTTCCAATGTTAAGGTGGACATGCAAGTCCCTTTGCACCTTAAGTTGGCCTCTTTATGAATTTTTCCTTCTACATGCTGCCTTGGATTTGTCCTCCCATATGATGTTTGAAGATTTGTCCGTCTATTTGTCGCCATGGACTTATACTTCGGTATGCCGCATTAGGTCTGCTTATCGAGCGTATTGGGCGGTTATTTACTCTTAACGGTTTGACTTATCGGTTATCGGCTTTTAAATGTCGTAATCCGCTAGCCACCCGATAAGATATCGGGCGGATTGGTATCGGTTTAGCTCTTATTGAGCGGTTTATCGGCCTAATTCAATCTATATTGCGTTCATTACTGCACTAATTGTTTGCTGACCGCGTACGTCCAATATGTTAAATCAACAATATTGAGTGTCACTGCTCAATATGTTAAATTGTTAACGTCACTACTCACTGCTCCTCAATATGTTAACGTCATTGCTCAATAGTCAATACACGTCTGTTAACACCTACCATTACAATATTACATCCCAAAGTAGACTACATTACATAAGTACATTGATTAATCCATAAGTATTTTCAAGTACATTAATTTCAGCAAACAACAAGATTCAGATTTCAGACCCCAACAAAACAGTTGCAGACACCCACGATCTTCTTTCAATCTTCTTTTTACAGTTGCAGGCTAACCAAAATTCACATGATCTTGTAGTATGTAGCTTCTTGTATATATTTGGTATGACAGAAACCACTTCATCCATGCCTGGAGAGAAGAACTCAATTATTAGTATCAAACAAATGGCAAAGTGCAATGTAGGATCCTGCAAAACTGAAGCAGCAAACAGCACTACAGCAGATCCCTTGAAACAAATGCCAAACAAATGCTAACAGGTAAATGGACGGCCATCAATGGATCATTTAAAACTGAAGCAGTCGAACCATTGAAATTGAAGAATTTGATGAATTCATATACCTTAATAGTGCAAAGTAGAAAAACCACAAAGTAAAATGAAACTTAGATATCAACCAGCAGCAGATTTCTTTCTCTGAAAACCAACTTTTACAGTAAGCAAACAAATAAAAACATTCAGAGATATCAACAAAACAATAAGATTCAGACCCCAACAAAACAGTAAGATTCAACACTTGAAGCCTTGATGGATCAAATTCGAATTCTTACCAGATATATTAACACTACACGTCAATTACGGAAGGGTCTTCTCCATTGCTGGCTAAATCTGAAGAAAAAAATTAAAATAATGAGTCTTGCGATAAATATAATCATATCAACACTTATATACAACAAATATAGTAACAATATTATTACCTTGTTCAAGCTGCTCGATTTTATCAAGATCTTACTCAACACTAGCAGATTTTTTTCATTTTTCATTTCGAAGCCAATCTTGAAGACACACTAGAGCTTACACCAATTTAGGAATTAATGAACTCCTAAATGAATCAAGAAGATGTCCTCCCGTACCAAACGCACATTCGGATGCCACACTTGAAATCGGAACAACTAATACATCACGAGCCATCTCCGCAAGAATAGGAAATCTAGCTGAGTTCAGTTTCCACCAAAGAAGAACATCAAATTATTTAGTGTCATCCTCAGTTTCTTCACCTAAAAATTTATCTAACTCTGTTCTAATATCAACTCCTCCACTCCCACTTTTATATTTTTTTTATATCTTGCATGAGTGATTCTAAAAGTCCTATTTTTTGGGTGCTTGCTTGACAGCCAGAAAGCCCGGAAGTCGAAGTGTCCAACGAAGAAAAATCTGAAGATGAAGCAAGCACAACACCTTTTGAGCTGGACTTTACATACTCACTAGTCACTTCTGCTTGTATAGTTGCCCCCGGATCTACACCAAACATCTTTACAAGTGCATAGCCAATTGATTTGATCTTGTAACGTGGATCCAAAATACATGAGATAAAAATTATCTTGTTCATTTTCTCTGGATCACCCCAATACTTATCAAACTTTTGTTTCATATTCTTTTCCATTTCACTTAAAACTGTATCCTCATTTGCTATCAATTGCTTCAAATAAACAACAACTGCGCAAATTTCAAGAAAATAAATATTCGATGTAACATAACGTGATCCAGATATCTTCAAAGTAAGAAGATAGAATATTTCAATAAACTTTGTAATTCTTTTTACATTCTCCCAATCACTACTCAAAATTTCACCCATAGGAATTCCAACATCAATATAAGAATGCTCAAGAAGTCAATTTCACTAGAAGCATAATGTGAAAATGCACTTTCAAATTCAACAACCCTGCGCAACATCAAGTAGGTGGAATTCCACCTAGTTGGAACATCTAAGCATAAAGTTTTTTTACAATTGAGTTGTTCATCATCAAAACATTCTTGAAACCTCTTCAACCTCGCAGGAGACTGCCTAACATATCTCACTGCATGCCTAACACGTTCAATAGACACTGAAGATTATTTTAAACCATCCTGGACCACAAGATTCATGATGTGAGCCATACATCTCACGTGAAGGTGAGTACCATTCATCAAATTAGTACCCATTTTTGTTAATTGCTTAGATAATTCTTTTACTGTCACGTCATTTGAGCTTGCATTATCAACTGTGACAGTGAAGATCTTATTGATCCCCCACTCACGTAAGCACCTACCAATACCATTTGCCATATCTTCGCCTTTATGACTAACAAAAGGACAAAAATTAATTATTCTCTTATGCATATTTCATTCACTATCAATCCATTGGGCAGTGATACACATGTAATTGATTCTTTGTATAGAAGTTCAGGTATCAGTGGTAATACATACTCTTTGTGTTGTTTCTATAAAAAACCTCTTCAACTTTTTCTTTTCTTCATTAAAAAGATCAAAACAATCCCTAGTTACAGTACTACGGGAAGGGATCCGAAAATAAGGTTGCGCCACTTTCATAAAGTCTCTAAAACCTTCTTTCTCAACAAAGCTAAAAGGAAGCTCATCAACTATTACCATACGACATAACGCCTTCCTACATTCTTCTTGATCAAATTTCCAAGTAACAACACCTACGTCACCCTAACTACCCCCCGGAGCAGATTGAAAGCCTAAATTTGATGTTTTTTATCAACAATAGCAGGGCGTTTAGGACACTTAAGCATATGAGAAAGAAGTGTCGACGTACCTTCTTTGGTCTTAAATACATACTCAATAAAGCAATAGTCACATTTTGCTTTTGTACTCCCTTCAGAAGTAGTAATTTCTGTAAAATGATCCCACACAACAGACCTTTTTCTCCCTTTTTTGGTTATATTTGACTCCGTTGTTTGAGCTTGACTTATTACATTTGAATTAGAAGCCCCACTTTCACCCATCATCACCTTATCACTTTGTATATTTTCAGCCATGTATGAGTCACTGCAACAAGAAAAAAGGTGTTGATTCTCAGTATATAGTATTCTTCCATAACTATGCAGAAATAGAGGTTCATTTTCTCAAATTTGACCATTTTGATTAAATAAGTAGGGATAAGAAGAACCACATTTTCTTTCTAAAATCTATCAATTTGACAGTGAGAATCTTAATAACCTTTCTTCCTCCTTTTCCCCTTTTGTTTGTTCCTTTACATTGAAATATGAAATTAAACAAAATCGATTCAGATATTCACTGCATAAAATCGATTCAGAGAACAGCACAGATGATATGCATCAGTATGATTCAAAGAACTGCACAGTTTTGCTTAAGATTAACAGAAAAAAGCCCATTATACGTGGTGTTCTAGGTTTTCTTAAATCATGAATTGGAGAAAAGATGTTTGAAGAAATGTCTAAATGAAATTGTCTTCTTCCCCTACCCAGAACATATAAGAGGCAAAACTAGAATCTTTTCCCCTATCAAATGTATCTTTTCTTTGATTTTAAAGACATCAAAAAGAAAAGAAACTTACCATATGCAGATCTGCTGACTGCTGCTCTAGCTATGGCGAGGGGGAGAGGCGACTGGCGAGACGGTGAGAGGGAGAGGCGTTAGGGTACTGCTGGACTGCTGGTGCTGGAAGTCGACGAGACGAGACTCGAGAGGGGCGTTAGGCTTTCTCTTACAGACTAGAGAGTAGAGAGATACAGAGTGGAAGGGTTTTGAAGTGTCTCAACAATCTGTGGAAGGATTTTTTATATTTTATACATATATGGATAAAAATAAATTTTATATATATATATATATATTCTTAACGGGTTAATGGATTATCTGTTAAGAAAATTGAATAATCTTCCCCCAAACCGATAAGCCGTTAATAAAACAATTTCAATCTGTTCCCCGTCCGTTAAACCGTTAACCCGATACCAATAAGCCATTAAGCTTTGGTTTCGGATCGATTTTCGGTTTCATATCAGTTTTGAACACCCATATGCCGCATTAACCTTTGCGTCCTAAAATGGCCTCCGATTTTCGGGCAAGGATGAGTACCCATGCCTTCACACCCTGGGAGTAATCTCTCTGATAGCCGGGTCATCTTGAGAGTAATCTCTCCGATAGTCAGGCCACATTGAGAGTAATCTCTCTGATAGTCGAGTCATTTTGAGAGTAATCTCTCCGATAGATGGGTCACATTAAGAGTAATATCTCTGATAGTCGGGCCACCTTGAGAGTAATCTCTCTAATAGTCGGATCACATTGAGAGTAATCTCTCCGATAGTCGGGTTACCTTAAGAGTAATCTCTCCGATAGTCAGGCCACCTTGAGAGTAACCTCTACGATATTCAGGCTACCTTAAGAGTAATCTCTCCGATATTTGGGCGAGGATGAGTGTCAATCCCCTCACACCCTAAGATTTTCTTACATGTATTATCTCGTTAAATCAAGAACACATCCTTCTTGTTTGACCTACAAAAAGCCAAAAAGGATAACAACAAAAAAGAAGGCAGCAAAAAAAATACAAGTACAAGAAAGATAGTTACCTGCCAAAGCGTGTCACGTTCGAAAATTGAATTCAAAGTATTCCTTGGAATAATCTGGCATAATTCTGTCACGCCCCAAAACCCAAGGACGAGACCGGCGCATAACCGGATGATCCAGGTCAAGCAGACCTGGATTGCCTTTCCTACCCAACGCATCACCCCGTGTTTATAATATACATTATTCCACAGGATTTAGCAATTTAGAGTTTAAGCATGAATCCACTACTTGAGTTCATATTATCCTTTATCATTTCCACATTTGATAATCACAAAACATACAACAATTCTGATTCGGACCACGATTACTAGTAAACAAATTTACCGCCCAAAATACATATATGTACAACCCACATCATGTCTACGAAGCCTCTAAGAGTACTAAGGGTTTACACAATAATTGTCGGCAACAAGGCCCCGACTATACCTTAAAATACATAACATATACAAAAAAAGGATGGTGTAGATTACACACGGCCCAGAGAGGAAATGCGGCTCACCGGATCTACTGAACGGCCCAGAGAGGAAATGGGGCTCACCGGATCTGCTGAAGGTACGAAGGGGAAACACCACTATCGGCGGTCTGAGCTACCTGCTGTGGAACCACCTACATCCATATAAAAGATGTAGCGCCCCCGACAAAAGGGACGTTAGTACCATTGAATAGTACTAGCATGTATGAACCAAGTTTATTCCAAGTAGAATCAAACAATACACAACTAGAAAGCAATTAGGGTAACCACACAAGTACCACACAAGTATACAGAAAACCACAACGAAGATTTAACAGTTACTTGTTTCAATTTTCCATTTGTTGCGGCGCGCAACCCGATCCCACCGTACATTCTCATCTCACCCTTATTACATCTCCACCCTTATTACTTCGTGTTGCGGAGCTCAACCCGATCCCACCGTACATTCTCATTTCACCCTTATTGCCTCTCCACCCTTATTACTTCGTGTTGCAGCGCGCAACCCGATCCCACCGTACGTTCCCCTTTTATAACAACAATCACCAACAATTATATCACAAGGATCTTTATCATGAAGAACATAAGTTCATATCAACATATAACTATGTGAAATCAAGGCACAATGATCCTTACCAATCAGCAATTCATATATGGTGTTGCCACAATCATTTAACTCAATAAAATCAGCCCATATTCACTTTCATTATTTACTACACAACCTTTAGCACTTGGATACATTCAACACTTTATTTCATTATCGTTTCCTTCGTTTTGCAGCACATCCTCTCATACCGATGTATTCAATATTTAACGAGCTTTACACAAGGTAGAATAAGCATAAAGAGTCACCCTTCATAATCTCAATTAGCATGGTAATTGACTTAAGAAAATCAGAGAATGATTTCATAACACTCGACACAGCAGGACAAATAACTCACATATGATCAAGAAAGAATTTCATACCGTGTACTCGGACACCAACAAGGTAACTCTACAAAGATTAAAGTTAGCCATACATACATTGAATCGGAATTCCCCTTTAAAGTTTCTACCACAATTCACCGGACCTTCTAGCACCTTCAATCTAGTTCACAATGTGGCATAATTTAACTTAGAATTAGAAACAATGGTCATGTCTTGAACTCACTTGATCATCCTACCAAACACCAAGTGTTTTTTTAGATTAAATGGCCTTTTTTTTTAGTGAAAGATTACTCTAACCCATTTCTTTTTACTAGATTATGACTAGTTGGTTACATGCATGCAAGACTCCTACCCCCATCTTCATGAACTCACCTAACCATGTTTCATTTAAACAAAAATCTGGAAATTAAGGTTGATGGGGTGGAAGCTTACCTCTTACAGTGAAGAAAATAGTGTTATACTTGATCAATTCCAGGCCTGAGTAGTGATGGAGGAACAAATTTGATGAAGTTGGAACTCTCTCTCTCTAGAAGTCACTCTCTTCTCTCTCTAATTTATCATAAAATGGGCTTAAAATGAAAGGGATATGTGTTTTAATGAACTGGGGGTCGGGTATAAATTAGAAATTTAACAGTCCCGAAGCAGAAATGCGATCAGGAATGCGATCGCATTCCTGCTATGCAGTTAGCATTCCTGTCGCATAATTGGCCCTCAAATGCGCCAAAAAGAAAAATAGACTGCCCAGGTATGTGACCACTATGCGGTCCGCATACCTGTTATGCGATCGCATAGTGCGTCGCATAACTCCCTCCGCAAAAGTCAAGGTGCAAGAATGCGACAACTATGCGGCCCACATTCGTGAAATCCCCGTGTTGTTATAACTTTTGAAATTCTTAAAACGGACCATTTTTGAGTAAAAAGTACCCCAGGACTTAAAAGATAAAATTTTCCAAATTTGCGCAGGTCTACGGTCCACTTTAACTCTTAAAGAACCTTAACAAACAATTGAGTTTTACACTATTTCCATAATATCCAGCAATAAACATCGACCATAAACACATCCAGGTAAGTACATCGTTCACTTACTTGCTCTTATTTTAGATTCATTCTAAATCAATGATATCCAATACAAATTAATCATAATGAAAAGAGTAATTGGTAAGAAATTCATGTGTTGCAAATTTTTCGATTCCTTATATATTTCGAGATATAAGCCTCCTCGCATCAGAAATTTCAAACCTTGATGTCAAAATTAAATTGGCCTAAAAATGGTCCAAAATTAAATAGACACCAAGGACTTGTTTGTTGATCGCCTCTGCCAATTTATTTATGCATGGGAATATTGACTTTTCTACTGTTCAAGATAAAATTGGTGGCTTTTGCCCTTTGCTCATGGAATTGAAGCTTTTCCGGATCATTAATATCTATCTGACTTGTGAATATGTTATCAGTTGTTAACTTTATTATAAGTGGTGAAATCAACATATCCTTTTCCTATTATCCCCTTTCTTGTTAACCTTACATTTATCTTTAAAATAGATATGATAATCTAATATAAGACTTGTATCTGTCTGCAGCCAGATGGGTGATGTTCTCCCTCTGCCTGCCTCTCCCCTCCCCTGCTTTGAACCTCTCCGTGCCTCTTGCCTTCGCAGGACTATGATGGTTTCTTATCAGAAGTGCAGGCGGAGCTGGAAGGGTGTGGTTTCTATATTGAAGATGGCTAGGTTGCCTACGGGAACTGAAATTGACCGTAAGTTTTTGGGCTTCTTCTCTTGAAATATATCCGTGCATTCTCTATCACATTTGAACAGATTGTTAATTTGGTTGTCTTACTAGTAGCTGCGGTAAACACATACCATGAGTATTTATCCTAGGATATCTCCAGTATCTTTGAATGAATTCTAGTACGAAACACTAATTTTTGGTGCTCTTTAAAAGTAGAATCCATTTATGATACCTGGTACTGAAGTGGGTGGGGTGTACAAACTCTTCTTCTGGGTGGGAATATGTTGGACAACTTTTAGATTGTACAAGCTCCGATCTGGAACTTGAGAAATGCATAAGTTGACAATGTTTTCAAGTGTGTTGTAGTCTTTTCATTGACATTGCTACAAATTTAGGATGTTTCCTTTTTCCAGAGGTACTAATAGTATGTCAAGTTCCACGAATAAAATAAAAATAACGTGTCAAGTTCCCATTCCCATTTGGTCGTAGGATTTCCTTTGAAGTTCTTTTTCTGTCAGGTATTGGATCTGGGATTCTGCGTTGCTAAGATCTAACTTCTTGCTAGTCAATTCGATTTGCACCTTTGCCAATTCTTGTTGTGAATCACTCAACGTTTTCCCTTGATCAAGTATGCGACTGTTCTTCTCTGTTCCCTCTCTCTCAAGGTTGTTAATTTTTAGTTGGCAAGCCAATAAATCGCTTTGAGCTTCCAGCTTTGCATTTCTCATATCTCTCTTCAGATCTTCCACTTGCTTCACTAGACTACCATTATCTTGGTTAGCTGTCTTTAACATATTTTCAGTATCAATCAGTCTAACCTTAGTATTCCTAAGTTCAGTGGTTAAGGTTTGAATCCTTGCGTCCTCCAATGGAGGCATTCCGGAAGCCCTTGCTCGCCAAAACAGAAAAGCCTCGCATAAATTTTTAACCAGCTCCGCCAATAAGCAAATGGGTTGCCACTCATTTGGTCTAAAGTCTCGAAAGACTATACTACCAATGACTCCACATACCATGCCCAAAACACCGAAATAGGTGTTGGCGGAGAAGTTGCAAGAACCAAAATTAGAATCCCCACTAGGGCAGCCCCATTTGACAAATATAGCCAACCACTCTTGGATGTACATTCAATGTAAAATCTACCAAGAATGGCTGCAGCCAGGGGACCTGCAAAATTGAAGCATTTTGCGTAATGTTCGGCTATCATATTTCCAAAATACTTGGCCCAATAAAACTCTAGCCAGTAAAATATAGGTTGTGCGAGGAAGAGTGAATGAAGAAAGAAGTAGTGAGTGACAAAAAGAAAGAGAAGAAGAGAGAGGTGATATATACAAAAAGAAAGAGAAGAAGAGAGGTGATATATAGGAGCTCGGAAGAGAGACGTAGTGAGTGACAAAAAGAAAGAGAAATTTTATGATGTGTAACATATGTCATGTCATACTTGTGTTAGGGTGTCAATAATTGTCATTTGGAATTATGNGTTTTTCGGCTACCAATAAATTTTTTGAGATCATGATACATATTCGTAGAACCTGGGCGTACTAAATACCTGGAGTTGTGAGCCTCTGCCATCACCCTTTCCCGAAGACCATCCACGTCCGGAACACACAGCCTTCCTTAGCACCGCAAAACACCGTCATCATTGCCGTGTGAAAATGATGTAGTCTTATGATTCGGATTTGCCTCTCTCAACTGTACCAATGCTGGATATCTGAATTGCTTTTCCTTGATTTCCATTACAAGTGAAGATTCTGCTCCATTACACACCACGACATCCCCTTCGTCTGAGGTAGAAAGACGGACCCCCAGAATAGCCAACTGATAAACCTCTCGAGCCAAAGGCCTCTGACCTGCTACCAAATGAGCCAAGCTACCCATGGATTTCCGACTAAGAGCATCGGCTACCACATTCGCCTTTCCTACTAAGAGCATCCTTGAGCAACTCTAACCACCTCCGCTGCCTTAAGTTTAACTCCTTTTGCTTGAATAAGTATTGAAGACTCTTGTGGTCTATGAAGACGTCCACATGGACCCCATAAAGATAATGCCGCCAGATTTTCAATGCAAACACAATCTCTGCGAGCTCCAAATCATGCGTCGGGTAATTCTTTTCGTGATTCTTGAGCTGCCCAGAAGCATATGCTACTACCTTACCAAATTGCATCAATACAGACCCCAAACCGACCCTTGAAGCATCACAATACACCACAAACCCTTCTGAACCTTCTGGCAAGGTCAACACTGGTGCCGTAGTCAATCTCAATTTCAATTCCTGGAAGCTCTTTTCACAAGCATCGGACCACTGGAACTTAATCGCTTTCTGCGTCAGCTTATTCAATGGGGAGGCGAGGGTAGAGAATCCCTCCACGAACCTCCGATAATACCCAGCCAAACCCAAGAAACTGCGAATCTCTGTCGGGGTCGTTGGCCTAGGCCAATCCTTTACCGCAGTAATCTTTTGGGTATCAACCCGAATCCCTTCCATGGAAAAAACATGGCCCAAAAAGGCGACTGATTCTAGCCAAAATTCACATTTTGAAAACTTTGCATACAACTTGTGCTGATGAAGAGTCTGGAGAACTGCCCTGAGGTGAGTAGCATGATCTTCCTGACTTCGCGAATAAACGAGGATGTCGTCAATGAAGACAATCACAAAGGAGTCAAGAAACGGTTTGAAAACCCGATTCATAAGATCCATAAAAGTTGATGGGGCATTGGTTAGCCCAAAAGACATTACCAGAAATTCAAAGTGCCCATATCGAGTTCTGAAGGCAGTCTTAGGAACATCCAGTTCCCTGATTTTTAACTGGTGATACCCGAACCGCAAATCAATCTTTGAGAAGAACCTAGCACCTTGCAACTGATCGAACAATCATCTATCCAGGGCAATGGGTATTTGTTTTTGATGGTGACCTTGTTGAGCTGCCGATAATCAATACACATCTGAAGCGATCCGTCTTTATTTTTGACAAAAAGAACCGGTGTTCCCCACGGCGACACACTTGGACGTATGAAACCCTTTTCTAATAGATCTTTCAATTGCTCTTTTAACTCTCTCAATTCTGTTGGAGCCATTCGGTAAGGTGGAATAGATATTAGCTGCGTATCTGGAAATACATCAATCCCGAAATCGATCTCTCTATCTGGTGGAATTTCAGGAAGCTTGCCCGAAAATACTTCAAGAAATTCATTCACAACAGGCATAGATTCGGGAAGAGGCACCTCTTAAGTGGTGTCCGCAACCCGGACCAAATGGTAGATGCACCCTTGTCTGATCGGCTTTGAGGCTGTAAGGTAGGAAATAAATCTACCACTTGGCACAACATTATTTCCCTCCCACTCGATAACTGATTCATTAGGAAACTCAAGCCTCATAATCATTGTTCGGCAGTCGAGTTTAGCAAAGCACGAATAGATCCAATCCATCCCCATAATTACATCAAAATCTACCATTTCTAACTCAATAAGATCGGCTGTGGTATCGCGACTACGCACCGAGACAACATAATTTCTATAGACTCGTACGGCCGTAATAGAATCACCAACCAGAGTTGACACAGAGAACGACTCGTGAAGTTGTTCGGGTTCTATCCCAAAACTTGAAGCAATAAATTGAGTAACATATGACAAAGAAGACCCGGGATCAATAATAGCATAAACATCATGAGATTGAATAGTCAGAATACCTGTGACAATATCTGGGGAAGCCTCCGCACTCTGGCGACTACTCAAAGCATAGAACCGACTGGGTCCCCCTCGACCTCATGCTCCACCCCTAGCTGTACCGCGCCCTGCTGGAGCTGGAGGGCATGCTGAAGATGTAGCGGCTGAAGAGCTGGATAGCTGAGCAGTACCCCTCCCCGCGCCCTGACTGGGTGTGCGGCAGTCTCGCTGGATATGGACTCTCTCTCCGTATCTATAGCACACCGGTATATCCAAGTAACAAGGCTCAGAATGAGACCTCCCACACTTAGGGCATGGGACCCTCCGCTGCTACTGGAACTTCCCACCTGAACGACCCGACTGATGGAACCTTCTGCTATCTGAACCTGGTCCAAAGTGACCTCCCCGCTGATAACTGTGCCCTGAAGACGGGGCACTGACTGAGGACTGAGCATAGGGTTGGGATGGCCCTGATGACCCTCTCCCAAGGACTGATCTCCCTTCTCCAACTGAACCTCCAGGGTTTCCCGCTGACTGGGCCCTACTACTACTCTCCCTCTCCATTCTTATCTTTAACTTCCGAGCCTCTGTGGCCTAGGCGAATCTCACGATCTTCCTGTAATTCATATCTGAATGCAGAGCAGCGGTAGAAGCTTCATTAACAACCAAGGGACCAAGGCCCTGAACAAACCGTCGAATTCTGGCCTCCATAGTCGGCATCATGTGGGTGGCATATTTGGACAGGCGCACGAACTCCATGTCGTACTCCCACACACTCATGTTGCCCTGCTTAAGGACCTTGAACTCCGCAGCACGGGCTGCCATAGTCTCGGCAGGCAAGAAATGATCCATGAAGGCATCAACAAACTCTTCCCACTTTTTCGAAGGGCTCCCATCCCCACGGGACCTCTCCCACATCTCAAACCATGAATACGCTGCTCCCTTTAACTGATAGGAAGCCAACTCAACCCCCTCAGTCTCTGTAGCCTTTATAACCCGGAGGGTCTTGCACATCTCATCAATGAACTCCTGAGGATCAGCCTCGGGGTCGGTGTCTGTGAACTTTGGAGGGGCTAACCGTAGAAAATAGTTGACCCTGGAACCTGAAGAATCCCCTTGCTCGCTAGAGGATGCAGGGGCAGCATGTGATCTTTGGGCCTGGTAGGCCACTAGCTGAGTCAACATCTGAATAGCTCCCCTGAGGTCCCCATCAGAAATACCGAGACCGGAAGCTGGGACTGAAGAAGAATCGAGAACATCAGCGGGAGGGACTGTAGCACCCTCCGCTGGAGCAGGAATAGGAATATCCCGGCCTGGGATGGAAGAGTCAAGCAGATTCAGGGTCGGGGAATCATTCTCACCCGCACCATCAGATAAGGAATTAACGGCCACTCCTGGGGTGGCATTGGCCTCTGGGCCGAGTCGGGCTCTCTTCTTGGGTTCCATGTACTAAAAATCGGAATAATGCACGGGTTAGATAAAGATGTTTTCACGTTCCACTTCATCGCACGATACTGAGTAATGATGTGTGGCTAGAATTCATGGTTTAACACATTATGTATCTTACATTTTATGTGCGTTAATGATGAAAATACACTTCGTATGTGCCTAATGGAGTCTATTTCATGTGTAGGTTAATTGGAGATGGAAGCTGAGTTAAATGGATGTATAAACGTCGAAAATACGCTCAAGAATCGAAAAGGAGTGAACCGGGCTATAGCCGAGCGTTTGGGCTGTAAAGCCTGGTCATACCAGGCTATAGCTGGGCGTTTGGGCTATAAAGCCTGGTAGGACCAGGCGTTTGGGGGGCGTTTGGGGGCGTTTGAGCCCTAACGCTAGGCCTGGCCAGGTTTTATCCAGGCGTTTGGGCCATAAAGCCTGGTCCCTCGTCCGGTCAATCCGACTTTTGAAGATTTTAAGTATTTCCCGGTTTGAATAGAAGTCTCGTACACGTTTAGGGTTTGTCCTAAACATATAAATAGACCCAAAAACACAACTTGAAAGGTAGATTCCATTAGAGACAAGAGACGCCTGTGGAATACTACTCGGAGAAGCAAAACATTGATTTTTACAGCTTTTATTCATTACTTTGTAGTTTAATTATGCAAGTTATTTTACATTTGATTATTATGAGCATGATTTGCTAATTTCTTTCATCTAGGATTTTGGTGGAACCCGTTGGGGGATGAACTTATTGTGATATTAATACAGATTTGATTGGTTGATTAAACTCTATTTGTTCAACTACGTTCTTGTTGTAGTTGATTGAAAGGCCCTCAATTAGCTGTGCCTATTTATTATGTATCTACTTGAGAGAGAGTGCATATTTAGGTAATTGTTTGAACAACACCACTCCCAGAGTATAGACGAAAGTCATAACCGAGGGTTTAGAGGTTGGATTAGAGATAACGATACCTCGGGTGCAATCTAAAGTGAATTGTAGCGCAATCTAGCTAGCATAACTTGAGAGAGTGCGTCTAGTAAATTATCATAATTACTTGAGAGAGATTTATGGTAGATAGAGTGTTCATGATTCATAGAGACAACTAATAAAACTATAAGAAGTATCCGAAAAGGAATTTCACCGACGGGGCAAACCATAACCTTAAACTTTTATTATAATTGTTTACACCATATTGTTAGTAATTGTTAGTTTATTACTTTTGTCAGTAGAAATAGTAAAACATCACCAATTAATATTCAAAAGTCTTGAGAGAATTGATTAAGTAAAAGTTGCGTATTCTAACGGCTTGATTGATACGTAAATTCCCTGTGGTATCGACTCTGGGCGTAATACCCCGGATTATATTTGCAACGCCCGTTTAGTCTTTCTATAAGACATAGTTGAGTGTGATCAAATTTCGGCGCCGTTGCCGGAGAATTAACGGTGTTATCAATTGAAGTTGGAAGAAATACAAAATTCTGAAATATAGTCAATTTTCTTCAAAATTTTCATTTATACATTGAAAGTAACGTTTGCTAACTTGGTTGTACAGGGTCATGCCTAGAAACTCATCGAGAACTGGTGAAGTACTTGAAGCCTTATCAGACCCCGAGAAAGTTTTCAACGCCCTAAACCGGGCCAACCGGAAAAGCAAACATCAACCATCAATTGAACAACTTAAACCCGACATGGAAGATCCAAATAACAGGAACAAAAATGGGGATGCGGTGGTAGACCCAGTCGCTCAAGTAGGGGCAGAGGATATTTTATATGACTGGGCTCAACCCACGGCAGAGAATTTGGCCACTGCGATACTAGTCCCTCAAATACAGGCCGAGTCCTTCCAGATTACAAATAATATGCTGCACTTGTTGCAGAACAAGGGACTATTCTAAGGGTCATACATCGAAAACCCCCATCAGCATTTGAAGAACTTCCTTTCAATTTGCAAAACACAGAGGCAGCCAAACGTCACTCAGGAGGCAATAAAACTGTTGTTGTTTCCATTCTCAGTGACTGGAGCTGCCCAGACTTGGCTAAACTCACTCCCCATCAATTCCATTACCACATGGGAGGAGTTAGTTAAGCAGTTCGTGAACAAGTTTCATCCACCCAACAAGACTGCTCAACAAATTGATGAAATCTTGAGTTTCAGACAGAAACCAGTTGAAACATTGCAGGAGATATGGGAACGATTTAAGGGAATGCTGGTTATCTGTCCACACCATGGTATTCCAGAGCAGATGTTGCGGCAGCATTTTTATATGGGTCTGGCTGATACTGTTAAGGCAAATGTTGATGCTTCAGCTGGTGGAGCATTCTTGAGCAAAATGTGGAGAGAAAGTCATATCTTGCTTGATAAAATGGCACATAATTCAGGATGGACAACAAGGAATGCACCCATTACTCATGTAGTTCACTCAGTGCCATTCGATCCATCCAATACTATTGTAGAGAACATGGCCACCTTGATAACACAGATGAGCATACTAACTAAGAAGGTGGAAGAATCAGGGAAAAAGCAACAGGTACACATCGTAGATACAACCAATGGGGGCTTATGCACATCTTGCATTAGTAAACCATTTGGTAACCAGTGGAATGCAAAATTTGATCACCCTCCTTATCCAGAAAACATGAATTATGTGTCGAATTATGGATGCCAGAGACAAGGAGGTCAGCAAGTTCAACCGTATAGACCACCTCACCAAAAGCAGAATAGTGGAAATATGGGTGTCATGAGACCACAAGGTAATGCATGACCATATCAGAGGCCACAAGGTTATAACCATCAGAATCAACAACAAGCATACTACCCTCCTCAACATCAACAGGGGGGAAGGCAAGAAGATGGATTTCCAGATTAGAAGCTATGATGCAGCAGGTTATTAGGTCAAATGCCAAAATCAGTGAGAGAGTAGATGTACGTGATGTAGCTATTAAAAATATTGAGGTATCAGTTGGGCCAGATATATATGGCAGTGAACAATCATCCTCGTGGGACTTTACCTGCAGACACTCAGGTAAATCCTACGGACCAGGGCCCAAGGCAGCTGATGGCAGTGACTCTTCGCAATGGCAGGGACTTAGACTTGGAATTGGAGAGAGCTCATGAGAGCAGGCAGGCTGAGACACGGGTACCCGTGCTGATTGAACTTGATGATCCAACAAACTTGACCAAGGTAACAGTGCAACCTACTGAAGGAGAACCCAGTGCACAAAGTGAGACTGAAAAAGAAGTGGAGATAGCCCAGGAGCCGGTAGTGGAGGTGGTGGCTGAGAAAGAAAAGTCCCAAATCATTGGGAAAAAGAGACCACCAGCTCCATTCCCTCAGAAGCTGGCAAAATACCAAAAGGATGAACAGTACAAAAATTTCTTGGACATACTAAAGAAAATACAGGTAAATATCCCATTGATTGATGCGTTGAAGGAAATGCCTGGTTACGCTAAAATGATGAAGGACTTGATGTCCAGAAAAGTTGACTTCCAAGATCTGGCTACTNTTTCTGACCCAGGGAGTTTTACAATTCCTTGTACCATTGGAAACTTAGCTCTCGCCAAAGATCTATGTGACTTGGAGGCCAGCATTAATCTGATGTCGTTGGCCATATATAAAAGACTGGGGATTGGTAGAGCCAGACCAACTTCAATGTTATTGCAGCTAGCTGACAAGAGGGTAAAGAGACCGTCAGGCATTCTGGACGACGTATTGGTGCAAGTGGGGAAGTTTGTGTTCCCTGCTGATTTTGTGATACTTGATTGTAAAGTGGATAAGGAAATTCCCATAATCTTGGGAAGGCCATTCTTGGCCACAGGTAGAGCCCTTATTGACTGTGATACTGGTGAACTTAAGATGAGGCTTAATGATGAAGAAATCACTTTCAACGTGCAGAAGTCTATGAGGCGACCTAGTGAGTTCGCCAACTGCTCTCTTATTGATGCCGTGAAAGTGATCCCGAAAGAAGATGATGCGTCCCTGACTGTTGGGGACTCTTTGACTGAATGTTTGATGAATCTAGATGATATGAACGGTGAAGAACTGGCAGATTAGGTGTTAGCACTTGATGAAAAATGGGTATGGCCAAAGGCTCTCGAGTTTGAGTCATTATACGTAGAGGAAAGAGAGAGGCCGCCGACCAGGCCATCTAGTGAAGAACCACCCAGGTTGGAACTGAAACCACTGCCACCTTATCTGATTAATAGGAACAAATAACCCATGGATGATGACGTACAGGAATTGCTAGTGGAGAAGGCCAGACTGGATTTTGAGGATGTCGATGTGGTAGAAAAGATACTAGAGTTAACCAAGGACATTGATGATACATATTTTGTTGAATCTAGTGTCATTAGTGTTGAGGATGTTGGTACACACTCCAACCATTTTTTTCACATTGTGTTTGGATGATGATATGAAAATAGAGTCATCCAAACCACCTAAGGAGCCAAGGAATAAAGAACAAGATGCCTACATTCTGGAATTCTTCTTGCCAGAAAGAAGGGAGTACACATTTCATCGAAAGGCCAAGAAGCGCAAATTACTACATTGTTTTATTGGGCTAGGCAAATTCGTTCCACCACCTCAGGAGCATGGTCATAGAGTAGAATCAAAACTTGGGATCCAATTCATGAGTTCAAAATGGAGGCATAAAGTGATTCAAGCATTTGTTCGAAGGAGCATGGAAATCAAAAACTAATGGAAAGGATGTCGACGCGACTAGAGCAGGGAGTCTCTTGCACCTTACTTTTATTTCCTGTTTTGTCTATATGTGATGCACTGAGGACATTGCTTGATTTAAGTGTGGGTGCTGTACATATTTGTTGTGAGTTGTTGTGTTTAGTGTGTTAGTAGTTTTAGTTGTTCATGTTAGTAAGTTAGTTTTTTTTAAGTTTTGTAGCTTTTTCTGTAGTATTTTTATTTTAGGTAGAACAAAACAGAAAAAAAAAATTAGAAATATGTGGACTCTTCCCGACGATAGATCTCTTAGACAGTTCTCTTGAGGGAAGTAAGTCTAAAAAAATACCAAAAAGATTTTTTTTTATTTTAGGCAGTGTAGTAATTCCCCCTTGGTTTTTCTTTGGACCACGGTTCTTTTCCAAGGGCTTTTAATTGAACCGGGTGTAGGTAGTTCTTAATTTTTAAGAGTAGTACCACATGGTTGAGGGATTAATTGCAGCAATATCTCGTAACTTTGTGATGCCTTGAGAATAGTCAGTACTTTTGTTGTGACGCTTAGGCTCAATTTTTTTGACTCCAGGATAAATACCTTAAATCGTGGATTCTTAAAGTTGCTTAACTGCTTTGACTAGAGTGTCGTGATAGATCCAATCCTTAGTGAGTTATGTGCCAAGTGTGTGTGAGGTTTGTATGTTATTCTGTGCATTGCATTTGATGTCTAGAACTTGCCCCGTGTGTGTGCAAAGCGAAATAGTAGTTTTTTCCAGTCTTGAAAGTGATATAGGCATTTCTTTGTTGAGCCAACCATGTATATTTTACCCACCTAATTGTTATGTATCGTAGTTAACCTCGTTGAGCCTATAATACTGTTTCTTTGGCAACCACATTACAAGACATACCCCTTTGTTTGAATCGATCATATATTTGAACCTTGTCACCTCTTGTAAGCACTGAAAATGTGATGAAATATGGAAAAATTAAAGTGTGGGGTGGTAGGTTGGTTTTTTGAGGGGAATAATTGAAATAAGGAGAAAGGTGCACTGTTTTGAAAAGTAAGAATCACTTGAAAAAAAAAAAAAAGAAAAAGAAGAAAAAAAATATAGAAAATAAATAGTTGTATTATTGTGAAAGAAAAATATATATGTGGTGACTCTTGATGTAATTGTGCTTAAAGAAGTATGGGGTAATAACATTAATGTGAAGGTGGAGTTTGGCTTAATATAAGTTTGAAGTTGAAAGCTAAAGTATATGTATTAAAGTGCTTGGGGAGGTGTAGTCACTCTTATATCTAAATATATCCTACCTGTCCCGAAGCCTACATTACAACTGAATAAAGTCCTACTTGATCCTAGACTGAATGAGCTCGATTAGTAGAGTAGTACACTACGGGCAAGCCTATGGTGCATCTTTTGTGGCATATGAATATTATTTCTGAGAGTGAGTGAATTCTTTCTATCTTGAGTTCCTAAGTGTTCTTAAATTTTNCTAGACTGAATGAGCTCGATTAGTAGAGTAGTACACTACGGGCAAGCCTATGGTGCATCTTTTGTGGCATATGAATATTATTTCTGAGAGTGAGTGAATTCTTTCTATCTTGAGTTCCTAAGTGTTCTTTAATTTCATTGTGTGTGGAACTAACTCTTTGATTTGGTGAGGGCACATGATTCATGAAGGAAAGGTAATGTTGTTGACCTCTATGTTAGAGTAGTGAGTGGATTGTGAATAAAGCATGATATATGTGAGTCGATTATTGAGGCGAGGATGTCACACATTTGTGCTTAAACTATTTTAAAATTTTTTGGTATAACGTATTAAGGGATTTTCTTAATAAGTTGTGCACATGAGTGTAGTTTGATTGCTCGAGGACGAGCAAATGTTTAAGTGGGGTGTTGATGTGTGGCTAGAATTCATTGTTTAACACATTATGTGCCTTACATTTTATGTGCGTTAATGATGAAAATACACTACGTATGTTCCTAATAGAGTCTATTTCATGTGTAGGTGAATTGGAGATGGAAGCCGAGTTAAATGGATGCATAAACATCGAAAATACGCTCAAGAGTCGAAAAGGAGTGAACCGGGCTATAGCCGGGCGTTTGGGCTGTAAAGCCTGGTCATACCAGGCTATAGCTGGGCGTTTGGGCTATAAAGCCTGGTAGGACCAGGAGTTTGAGGGGCGTTTGAGCCCTAACGCCAGGCCTGGCCAGGCTTTATCCAGGCGTTTGGGCCATAAATCTTGGTCCCTGGTCCAGACAAATCCGTGTTTTGAAGATTTTAAGTGTTTTCCAGTTTGAATAGAAGTCTCCTACACGTTTAGGGTTTGTCCTAAACATACAAATAGACCCAAAAACACAACTTGAAAGGGAGATGCATTAGAGACAAGAGATGCCTGTGGAATACTACTCAGAGAAGCAAAACATTGATTTTTATAGCTTTTATTCATTACTTTGTAGTTTAATTATGCAAGTTATTTTAGAGTTGATTATTATGAGCATGATTAGCTAATTTCTTTAATCTAGGCTTTTGGTGGAACCCGTTGAGGGATGAACTTATTGTGATATTAATATAGTTTGATTGGTTGATTAAACTCTATTTATTCAACTACGTTATTGTTGTAGTTGATTGAAAGGGCCCTTAATTAGTTGCCTATTTATTATGAATCTACTTGAGAGAGAGTGCATAATTAGGTAGTTGTTTGAACAACACCACTCCAAGAGTATAGACGAAAGTCATAAATGAGGGTTTAGAGGTTGGATTAGAAATAACGATACTTCGGGTGCAATCTAAAGTGAACTGTAATGCAATCTAACTAGCGTAACTTGAGAGAGTGCGTCTAGTAAATTATTATAATTACTTGAGAGAGATTTATGGTAGATAGAGTATTCATGATTGATAGAGACAACTAATCAAACTATAAGAAGTATCCGAGAAGGAAGTTCACCGACGGGGGAAACCATAACCTTAGACCTTTATTATAATTGTTTACACCATATTGTTAGTAATTGTTAGTTTATTACTTTTGTCAGTAGAAATAGTAAAACATCACCAATTAATATTCAAAAGTTTTGAGAGAATTGATTAAGTAAAATTTGCGTATTCTAACGGCTTGATTGATACGTAAATTCCCTGTGGGATCGACTCTGGGCATAATACCCCGGATTATATTTGCAACGCCCGTTTAGTCTTTCTATAAGACATAGTTGAACGTGATCAAGTGACAATGAAAGGGTATTTTCCTAAATGTCCATGCATCCCCTAATTATAGTTGTGGTCGACAACACACCGAAAAGAAGGGCTCTACTAGACACGGCTCCGAGACATCCTAGGACACTTTTAAAAACCTTAGGCTCTGATACCAAGTTTGTCACGCCTAAAAACCCAGGGATGAGACCGACACCTAACCGGATGATCCCGATCAAGCGGACCTGGATTGCCTTTCCTACCCAACGCATCACCCCGTGTTTATAATATACATTATTCCACAGGAATTAGCAATTTAGAGCTTAAGCATGAATCCACTACTTGAGTTCGTATTATCCTTTATCATTTCCACATTTGACAATCACAAAATATACAACAATTCCGATTCGGACCATGATTACTAGTAAACACATTTACTGCCCAAAATATATATACGTACAACCCACATCATGTCTACGAAGCATCCAAGAGTACTAAGGGTTTACACAATACTTGCCGGCGACAAGGCCCCGGCTATACCTTAAAATACATAACATATACAAAAAAAGGATGGTGTAGATTACACACGGACCCGAGAGGAAATGGGGCTCACCGAATCTGCTGAAGGTACGAAGGGGAAACACCACTATCGGCGGTCTGAGCTACCTGCTTTGGAACCACCTACATCCATATAAACGATGTAGCGCCCCTGGCAAAAGGGACGTTAGTACCATTGAATAGTACTAGCATGTATGAACCAAGTTTATTCCAAGTAGAATCAAACAATACACAATTAGAAAGCAATTAGGGTAACCACACAAGTATACATAAAACCACAACAAAGATTTCACAGTTACTTGTTTCAATTTCCCATCTGTTGCGGCGCGCAACCTGATCCCACTGTACATTCTCATCTCACCCTTATTACCTCTCCACCCTTATTACTTCGTGTTGCGGCGCAACCCGATCCCACAGTACATTCTCATTTCACCGTTATTGCCTCTCCACCCTTATTACTCCGTGTTGCGGCGCGCAACCCGATCCCACCGTACGTTCCCCTTTCATAACAACAATCACCAACAATTATATCACAAGGATCTTTATCATGAAGAACATAAGTTCATATCAACCAATAACTATGTGAAATCAAGGCACAATGATCCTTACCAATCAGTAATATATATATGGTGTTGCCACAATCATTTAACTCAATAAAATCAGCCCATATTCACTTTCATTATTTACTACAGCATTTAGCACTTGGATACATTCAACACTTTTATTATCGTTTCCTTCGTTTTACAGCACATCCTCTCATACCGATGTATTCAACATTTAACGAGTTTTACACATGGTAGGATAAGCACAAAGAGTCACCCTTCATAATCTCAATTAGCATGGTAATTGACTTAAGAAAATCAGAGAATGATTTCATACAACTCGACACAGCAGGACAAACAACTCACATATGCTCAAGCAAGAATTTCATACCGTGTACTCGGACACCAACAAGGTAACTCTACAAAGATTAAAGTTAGTCATACATACCTTGAATCGGAATTCCCCTTTAAAGTTTCTACCACAATTCACCGGACCTTCTAGCACCTTCAATCTAGTTCACAATGTGACATAATTTAACTTAGAATTAGAAACAATGGTCATGCATTGAACTCACTTGATCATCTTATCAAACACCAAGTGTTTTTTTTAGATTAAATGGCCTCTTTTTTAGTGAAAGATTACTCTAACCCATTTTTTTTTACTAGATTATGACTAGTTGGCTACATGCATGCAAGACTCCTACCCCCATCTTCATGAACTCACCTAACCATGTTTCATTTTAACAAAAATATAGGAATTAAGGTTGATGGGGTGGAAGCTTGCCTCTTGTAGTGAAGAAAATAGTGTTCTACTTGATCAATTACAGGCCTGAGTAGTGATGGAAGAACAAATTTGATGAAGTTGGAACTCTCTCTCTCTCTAGAACCCACTCTCTCCTCTCTCTAATTTATCAGAAAATGGGCTTAAAATGAAAGGGGTATGTGTTTTAATGAACTGGGGGTCGGGTATAAAATTAAAAATTTAACAGTCCCGAAGCAGAAATGCGGTCAGGAATGCGATCGCATTCCTGCTATGCGGTTCGCATTCCTGTCGCATAACTGACCCTCAAATGGGCCAAAAAGAAAAATAGACTGCCCAGGTATGTGACCACTATGCGGTCCGCATACCTATTATGCGATCGCATAGTGCGTCGCATAACTCCCTCCGCAAAAGTCAAGGTGCAAGAATGTGACAACTATGCGGCCTGTATTCGTGAAATGCGATCGCATTCTTGGCCGCATAGTTGTCCTCAAAATGGACAACAAACTGTCCAGGTATGCGACCACTATGCGGTCCGCATACCTATTATGCGATCGCATAGTGCGTCGCATAACTCCCTCCGCAAAAGTCAAGGTGCAAGAATGTGACAACTATGCGGCCTGTATTCGTGAAATGCGATCGCATTCTTGGCCGCATAGTTGTCCTCAAAATGGACAACAAACTGTCCAGGTATGCGACCACTATGCGGTCCGCATACCTATTATGCGATCGCATAGTGCGTCGCATAACTCCCTCCGCAAAAGTCAAGGTGCAAGAATGTGACAACTATGCGGCCTGTATTCGTGAAATGCGATCGCATTCTTGGCCGCATAGTTGTCCTCAAAATGGACAACAAACTGTCCAGGTATGCGACCACTATGCGGTCCGCATACCTAATCTGCGATCGCATAGTGGACCGCAGACCTGCGCAAATCTGAAAATTTTTATCTTTTAAGTCCTGGGGTACTTTTTACTCAAAAATGGTCCGTTTTAAGAATTTCTACAGTTATAACAACACGGGGACCTATTTGGGCATTATTTTTAGCCATGAAATTTTATGGGTCTTTACAAATTAGGGCTATGATTTTTGGTGAGAATGAAGCTCTTTGAGTCTAATTTCTATCAATTAAAACGGTTTTCAATCTGACATTCCAACATTGAGATACAAAGGTTTTGGTGAAGTCGCGATATATAATCTGAAACCGTTGGCTTGTTCAAATGTAAAGCCAATTTCAAAAAATCATCTGAAATGATCCTTAAAATTTTTAATTCTGAATTTCGATTCTGTTGTAGATCTTGAACTCTAGTTTGTTATAAATCAAATGGTTTGTGAATACGAGGTACCGACATCAAGATATAAATTTTTTGTTAAACTCGCACAAATCTACAACTGTTAGCTTGTTCGAATGTAAAGCCAACTTCAAAAAATCATCTAGAACGATCCTGAAAATTTTTAATTCTGAATTTCGGATATGTTGTAGATATTGGACTCTAGTTTCTGAAAATTCAAACGGTTTGTGATTCCGAGGTTGCTACATTAAGATATAAAACTCTTGGTAAAATCACACAAATATGGTAATATTAGCGTGATCGAAATTAAGGCTAACTTCCAAAAAATCACCTAGGATGATCCGCGAGGAGTCTAATTTTGAATTTCGGATATATTTTAGAATAAAAGTCTAGCTTCTATAGAATCAAACGGACTGTAAAAAGGGTGACGAAAACTTTAGAAAGAAGAAGTTACCATCGAATATTCACTCGAGAAATTTGCAAATATTGTAATTAATGCTGAAAGAATTAAGAGCCTACAGTTTATATAGATAGTGAAAGAGAGCATCAAAGGACTTATTCAAGGATGTGGGGTAACTGCAATAGCCGGACTCGGAGGGATTCAATTTTTCAGAGGCTTTGGAAAGTCTTCCCAACTCATTTGTAGTTGGACAAACTATTATCCATATAACATCTATCATAGATTTTAACTTCTAGAAGGATTTTGTAAGAGTCCAAATAGAATACCAAAGAATTGTCCTATGTGTATCGGGAGGCTTTATCTTTGTCAATATTACACAATTGATCAAAGAAAGTTAACACTAAGATTTACTAGCGAGTCAGTCACGTGAAATTTCACAGAAAGCTCCCATCTTTTTTAAGTTCCATTCTTCTTAAAGTTACAACTACACGTGAGGAGGTCAACTGAGTATTTTTAATAAGTCAATTCAGTGAATTGTAATAATTACTTTTTATATACTTCAAGTTTCGTCTTCAAAGCTCGACAAGTTTACACCTCGACAAGTTTTGTAGCAGGAGCATTTGTAGGCATATTAATTTTATTAACATTAAATCCATAAAATAATTTGGACTATATTTTAAATTCTAGATATATTGGTCCAAATAAATATTATGGGCTAATATAATTGAATTAATTATATAAATCCAATATATATGGATTAAATCAATAAGTCTTAATCCATTAGGTTAACCCATTTAATTGAGCTAAAATGATGAGCCCACTTCATTAAGCCCAAGATGTTATCTTCGTAGAGGCCTAGTTTGGTGCCACGTATCAAATGACGTAGCACGCCAAGTCAAATAGAAGAGCCAATGAGATCATGCCACATGCCAAAATAACAAGGCGTGCCAAGTCAATCTAAAAGGCCAATGAAATCACGTCATGTGTGCAAGTGACATGTTCTGGCCAATCAAATGCGGCTTTGTTACACTTCAATTTGATTGGCCGGAAAGACTTTGTTCTTATCATAATTCTTCCCTTCCACAACTATAAATAGGGGTCTTCATAACTCAGCAAAGATACCAGAAGTTATAACAAGAAGTAAGAGAGAGCTCGTGGATCAAATGCCGGCAAATTTCTCAACAAGTTTCAAGCTTCAAGCTTCAAGCAATCAAGTTTAAGTTCAAGAATACAAGTTCAAGCTCAAGATGAATTCAAATCAAAGTTCGTGCAAGATGAATTCAAGATCATCGTTCGTGACAAAAGAATATAGATTCAACATTAAGCTCAAAGGTCTCTGAATTTATTTACTATTGGAAAGAAGAATCAGAGAGATTGTACACTCATATTATTTAAAATCAAATACTACGATTGTTGCAACATTTTTCGATCTAAATTTTATTTACTTGACGCAACTTATTATCTACAACCATATTAGAGAAAGGATCCAATTATATTATTTTTCAAATTTATTATACAAATAGAATTATTTTTTTCAAGTTGAAAAAAATCTTAGTATAATATTAAGACTCAGATTTGGTAAAAGTGCTAACTTAAAGGAATAAGAATAAAATAATAATAACTAAAATATATTCGAATGAGTTTTTATTAAATTTTTTTATTTATTGTAAAATATTCACTCATCGTTAGTTATTTTTACACTTTACATTTTCTTTATCAATTTTCCATGAGTCATAGGGGCAATATCTTCATTCTCAAATCTCTAAAAGATCAAAAAGATTTTTTCAAGTTGTATTTATCGGTAAATTTTAAATAACTATAATAAAAGTATAGCTAATTTTGTGTCTTCTCGAATGGACTTTGAGAATGATTTTCTGAAAATATTTTCAGAGAACTCTAAAATTTTCAAGCGGTTTGTTTTTCATGAAACTAAATAGAAAACATGATAGCTTGTGAAATTAAATATATTGCATGATATTGAGAACTTTTATGGGACATAATTTCTTTCATTTATTAAGTTAGCTATATAAGATAGACATTTATCACTATATTTTTTTAAAACTTAAATACATTATTTAATATTATATGATTTTTTTTTAAAAGGTACTGACCGAGATAGGATACACGCGTGACGCGCGTACTTTAAAGACTAGTTAAAAATATGTGGAGTAACTCTTTTGTTTCTTTATCAAATCGATGAAACAAAGCATGGGAATTTCTCAAGCTATTATTAACGGAAATGCAACATCGTCTTTGAAATTTATTTTCCAACATTCTCTTTATTTTTGTGTCAATTGTTGTCGTTTTACCATGTACTTCGATTGTACCATTGAGTAGCACATTTCTTAGATAAACTAAAATGATCCAATAAACATTAAGAAAGGTGGGGAAAATGATGTTGTATAGCCGCTGTAAAAATAATAGTAGAAAAATGTATAAAAATTATATATTTTTTATATAGACATATATTCTGTATGTTATATACAAAAATTATACAAATTTTATACATTTTTTGGCTATCAGATGTAAATAGTTTCTGATGCGGGTTAAAAGTGATAATACTCACAAAAAGAAGTGAGGAAAAAAGTAGAACATTACTCTATTAGAGTAAAGGCGAACAACTCCATGAAATAGCTAAGTTTGGTAGTCTAACGTAGTGTAAATGTTGAAGCTAATAAAGCAATTGTTGAAGCCAATCTTTAATTAACTGATGCTTGATATTTTCTTGTTTACAAGACAAGAAATGTATAGTATTATGTTTGACCCCTGAAACATCATAACGTGAACCAACATATCTCGAGCATATGTTGCCACCTATGTATGTTATCCAAGAGAACAACTAGCTAGTTAGTGGGATACTACAATACAGTTGCCAATTATTTCATTTGAGAACCCAAACGTCTACTGTGAACCGTACAAATAGAAGGTCCACTTGATATAAATTATATCAATTGATTCCCTCTTGTTTTCAATATATATATACTCCCTCCGATTCAAAATTAGTGTCCAGTTTCCTTTTTCATTTTTGTTCAAAATAATTGTCCAGTTATGTTATCAAGAAAAAATTCAATTTACTTTTACTCTTTTACCCTTATGTGCGTATCCCTAAAAAACTTTCTTCACTCCTCACTATAATTATGTGACCAATACTTTAATAAGGATAGTTTAGTCGTACTAGATTTTTTTGCATAGGATTTAATAATTTTTTAATGGGCGTGCTAAAAGAAAACTGGACACTTATTATGAACAGGAGGGAGTATATATATATAGGTCCACTTGATCGATATGTGTATATGGCTTTTTGGATTAGCCATGCAGCTCCTTATAGTTGGTTGGATACAACCAGCTACCAAATGTCGTGGACCTTGTAGTTGGTTGGATACAAAGCAGATTATATCTCAGAAAATTTTCTTGAATCTAAAGCCCCACCAAATAGAAAAGAGAGTGTAAAATTAAATGACTGCTTCATTTTTAAACTTTTGGACTTCAATTTCAAGCAATTAGTTACCGAGCTCTTCTTGTAAACCAAAGCCTTTTACCCTTTGTAACTAAGATTAACAAAACTAATTAGTTTTAATAATCAGAGAATGAGTCTCTTTTATCATCCATCATGTAATTTGTCTAGTTTATCCAAGAAGGTAGGACAAAATTGATATAAAGAGAATTGAGAGACGCTTCTTTCTCTAAAGCAGTGGCAGATGCAGTTCTTTTGGGGCTTTTGCATCCGTACTCATTTTTTGTGCCACATTTTAACTTATACCCATTTTGTAAGAAAAATTGCATCCGCACCCGCTTTTACGCATAACTTGGCATGCGGGGCCGAAGTAGCAAAGACAATCACGCAAAACTTCAGCATTCTAGTAGACGGGCCTGAAGTAGCTTGCGAACTTCAGATCTAGAGCTGAAGTTGTTGTCTTGTAACTGGGGAACTTCAGCATACGGGGATGAAGTTCTCCAGTTATAAAAACAAAAACTTCACCATACGGGACTGAGAACTTCAGCTCTAGAGCTGAAGTTTTGTCTTTGTAACTAGGGAATTTCAACTCTAGAGCTGAAGTTTTGTCTTTGTAACTGGGGAACTTCAGCATACAGGGTTGAAGTTCCCCAATTATAAAGACAAAAACTTCAGCATACTGGGCTAAAGTTCCCCAGTTTACAAAGACAAAACTTCAGCTCTAGAGCTGAAGTTTTGTCTTTGTAACTGGGGAATTTCAGCCCCATATACTGAAGTTTTGTCTTTGTAACTGGGGAATTTCAGCCCCGTATGCTGAAGTTTTGTCTTTATAACTGGCGAACTTCAGCTTAACTGGTGAACTTCAGCTCAGCGAGGGAAAGGGAGCTGAAGTTATTTAAAAAGTGAGTACAAGTTAAAAGTTTTTAAAAAAACGTGTATAGATTAAATGGGAGCGACCAAATAAGGTGCCCCGCGCAATTTTTACATTCTTTGGGCAGCAAATTCATTTGAATTTAGTGTTTTTGATTTTGAACACAAATATATATGTAAACATAGTTAAGATTTCAACAAATCTTACATATAAATCATTGATTTTAAAAGTACAAAGAGTTCAATATTAAAAACATTAAAAGTAGAACCTATCAAGTTTTCTCAAGATTTTTTTTTTCTTTTCAAGATTGATTTGTAGGATATTGATATAGTAAATTCTATGGTAAATTTATGACTCTTTTTCTCGAGCAATAGTTTTGAGTGGTGAACTAACTAATTAAACCGGTAAGACGTAACCTAAAAAGAAACAGTTATGTAAATCTGTCGTCTGATGGCCAAAGTTATTGCACAATGATATCAATTCAAGGGAAAGGCAGGTCTAAAATTTTGTGCAGTTAATACTTGTATCTTGGCCTATAATCTGGACAATTACACAACAGAAAGCTAATAACAAAAAGAAACAACTAAAAAAATAAAGACTACAGAACCTAATAACCAACCAAAAGAAAAAGAAAAATAAATCAAAACTCAGAAAGTTTGTTTTCTAAAGTTTTCTGTTCTAGTTTCCTGCTAAAATCTTGAAGAGTTCTTCGTTCTACAGCTATCTGCTCCATTGTAAAACCTGTTCTTGGACCCAATTACATCACTGCAAAAAAATATCCATAAAAATTATTAGTAGTACGTAACAAAACAAAAATTCACTATGTGTTAAATCTAAGTCTCGCAAAGAAACAATAAAGAAGAATAAACTAGCAGTAATAGAGAGTGTTTTGGAAGGTGTGGTGGGGTAAGTGAAGGTAAGCGCAAACAAATAGTAGATGAAAAAACACACTATTATCCCTCTGTACGTACATGTCAACCTATTTAACTGGACACCAAGTTTAACAAAAAAAGATTTTTTTTTGAACTTGTAGTGTAAAATAAAACGTTATATTTAGTGTGGATATAAATCATTGCAGAAAAATAAATTATTTTTAAATATGAAAAGGATCATTCTTTTTAGCACGACTAAAAAAGTAAATTAAAACGGAAGGAGCAGCATTATATGATGCAACGAAAATTTTATCTAGCGAATAATTCTTTTTAAATTAATCCGCCTTGTGGTGGCAGGGGATTTAGCACGTATAAACACCTACCTTATAGATATTAAATACTGAAAACATAATACTAAGAAGTCCACCAAATTTCGATGGCATACTTCTTGTTCTATCTCTTTATTTTCTTATTTATTTCAGATTTTACACAGACAGCTACATTATATTGATGATTTAAAAAACAAATATTAATTTCTATGTAAATAAAGATAGTCAAAATTAAAGTTGTATATTCTTATAGAGCTAGCTCAAAAGTACGAATAATCCAAATGCATCTGAATTTCTGTAGAGTATCCAAAGACCGAATAGGGCACCACCCGTGACTTAGTACATGCATTCACATGAAAACAGACAGCACGAGGGGGCACAATTGCTGAACAATGGGAGAGGGACAAGACATGTAAACAACAAAGGAATATAATTATGTGAGAGAGATTCTCAATATTTACTTGCACCCTTTCTTATCTTATAAAAATTATTGCATGATAGTATATACAAAGATGGCATAACATTATTACTCTCCACCCTCATATTTGTATATACTATCATGCAATTTGACTGAATTCTAGAAAGAAGCATAGTATATAAACATAAAAAGATAAAAGATGATACCAATAACACTATAACTGTACAAACTTATATGTATTTCGGAATGGATTAAAGATAAATTACCTTGACCTATATAAGAAAGTCAAACTAGAGAATTCTTTCTGAACATATATAGAGAGTGGTTTTAACTCTTTAATAGGGTGGAATTTCTATTAAGCTTACTAGTACTATGCTTATGGATGTAAGTAGTAATAAAGTGGAAATATATCAACAAAACTTTCGCACTAAAAACATGTTTATACAAACAATATCTCATGTTTGAATTTTATTTGTTTTACAAACAATAATATCTCACGTTTGAAGAAAGTTCACGAAGCGCATTTTTGTGATTATGTCACAAATTAAAATGTTTATTTTCCTATGTTCGCTGTCATTTATATATGGACCTAAGTTATATATACAGACGATCAATGGCGAAACTAGAAATTTTTTTAAGGGTGTTCAAACAGGAAAGAAGTAAAAAAATTCTCCGAAAAAGGGTGTTCAATATATGTTATATACTTCTAAAACTTAATATTTTACCTATATACGAATGTAATTTTTCGACAAAGAATGGTCAATTGACCACCCTTTAAGACAGGTAGCCTCGCCCTTGCAGACGACAATGGAAAAATTCTTTTACATTATCGGTGAATTTTAACATGCGATAGTAAATCAATTCCTTTTGCCCCAGTTTATAGGACGGAACTCACATTTCGAGAGTCAAACTTCTTAATTTTGATTGTGAATTCAGACATAAATTTTTTAATTTTTTTGAAATAAAATTTATGTATTTGGAAACTACATAAAAAGTATTATTCCCTCCGTTTTAATTTATGTGAACCCATTTGACTGGACACGAAGTTTAAGAAAATAGAGAAGACTTTTGAACTCTTGGTGTAAAATGAGGCACATATATTTTGTGTGGCTATAAATCATTGCATGAAGCTAAATTGTTTTCAAATACGGAAAGAGAGTCATTTTTTTTGGCACAGACTAAAAAGGAAATGAATTCACATAAATTGAAACAGAGGGAGAATAAGTCAAGATAAAAAAAAATCAAAATATCGAAAATCCATTTGAGAAAAATCGCAGTGAAAAAAAAGCTTGTTTAACTCTCGAACTCGTTTATCAAATTACCAATTATACTTATTAAGAAATTTACCTTATATCTTATTAAGTGGTAATTTGACAAACGAGCGGCGGAGTTTGGATTTCAATATAATAAGGTAGTAAGTAATTTTAAATAAGGTATAACCATGATATGTGCAGAATACGAAGGCAACGGGCAATTATCATAGAAAAAAACAATAGATTGCAGCCAAAGGAGAAAACAACAGACATACACATTGACATTCAGACAGGCATATTACAATCAACGGAAAGAAACTTTTCTTTAAAAGAAAAAGAAAAGAAAAGAAAAGAAATCCTTACCTGTACTTTTTGTGCATGTCTTCCTTCTTCCCTAACTTTTAAATTTTGAACGTCACTGAAAATTTGCAGCACCTCCAAAAGACTGATGATGGCTTTGCGGTGGCGGCACAGCTTTTGAATCCATTGTGCTCATCTGCTGCTGATCTCTGTGGCTGTTTCCAAATCCTCCACTCATGCTCCTTACTATTTCGCCAACTCCAAGAAAATCCCTTGTCAACCTATTAGCTTGCTCACTGCCCATTTCCATTGAAAAATTATTAATCATTTGCTTCTTCTGTGGTGGCTGCTGCTGCTCAAAGTTACTCCCGTAGTCGTTCTGTTGGTTTTGATCATTACTACCATAAGCATTTACAACTAGGTCATGAAGATGATTCTCGCTCATAGGATCACCGTAAACAACGCTGCCAAAGTTTACAGGTGGCGGCGGATGAATATCGGATTTGGTGGCGCTAGAGGATGAACCAAAGGCTTTGAGCAAGGAGGCACTGCTGTTGTTCATGTTGTTGTTGCTTGTTGTGGAACCCATTTGAGCTGCTTTCTGGAGGAGTGCTGTGGCAGACATTGGAGGTGCAGGTGAAGCAGTACTGTTATTATTGAGGTGGTTACCATAAATAGAAGGGATTGAGGAACTTATGTGATGATCAGTACCAAGAAGGCTACCAGCTGAGAACATGTTGGATGAATTATTCGATCCGTCACCACTGCTGTTACTGAACTGATGACTCGGAAGCAATAGACCACCTCCTGCTGAAATATTGCTATTTCCATGGCTTCCAACATTTTCACTATTGTTGTTACTATTCTGGAAGAAATTGAGGTTGAACATACTAGCCACAGAAGGGGAGCTGTTATTATTTCCATTGTTGTGAAGATCAGGAAGTTGCATTAAGCCATGAATTGACGGCTTATTTGCTGCATAATCTTGATGATTTGATTGATCAGTTGGAAGAAAGAAGGACGTCGAAGGACGGAAAGCTGAGCCAATCGATGTTCCCATGAGGTTGTTGTGATCGAATTGGCCACTAGTCTTGATATTGCCACTGCCGCCGCCAAAGTGCAGTATATCGGTGGAGTTAGAAGAATGGTGTTGATGATCTGAAATTTGGGAACCCATTTTTGAGAGGCCTAAACTCATGTTGTTGTTACTTCCATATAAATGACTCCCAATGCTGCTCAAGCTTGGTGGATTTCTCGCACTTTCTTGAGCCAATGCATCGCAAAAGGCTCTGTGGGTGATGAAACTATCACGCCTGCATTAAACACGATAATATTTATGAGAAAAAAAAAATTACCTAAAAGATCATTACAGGTAATTATGCATAATAATAAAGGTTGAAAGAAAAAAAATGACTATTATTTCCAAAATTAAATTTATTGTGTAGGTGAAGTGGGATGGGCAAAAATTTAAATGTAGAAGAAGAAAAACAAGAATCGTGTGGTGTTTACCAAGATTGTCACATAAAATTATAACTAAATGTCATTCTCATAATCAAAACCGAACTGGACTCTTGTGAAAAGATTGTATTAATCAAGTAGTAGAAACTTCTGAGATAAATGATTACCATAGAATTTAACAAATGTCAACAATAACATGGATTTGAAAATGAGTTGATGAATTTTGTACAGTGGTCCCATCCCCGAGATGATGACAATTAAGAATCAAAGTAAATTGTCTAATTCAAATACGAGAAAATTCCAATAACGGAGTGACAATGAAATTTAAATAAAAAAGGATTTGGGGTGATGATGATTAAATTCATTATGATCGAGATCTCCCATTTCGTAGAATACATTACTAGTATTGACTCCCTGAAAAAAAATGCAACAAAAGGAAATGTTGGATATAAGGCATTTTAATAGAATGAGTGAATCAAGAGATGATCATATGCATAGATTTTAATCTTTATTAAACCCAAATGGCTAGAGAGGATAAATCCCTGCGCCATTAAATGAAAGTAAAAAGAAGGGAGTAGTACTATAATCAAACCCAGTCTTTTTGAAGCATTATTTAGCTATATAAGGATGTTAAAACCACAGATTTGACACAACAATTCCATCAAAAGTAGTAGTGATTGTGAATTGAGAAAAAAATCAAGATAATTGAGAGTGGTATAGGGGGTCCAAAAACATTATCATGAAAAGGGGTGGCTGAAAGAATTCAGAGCTGAACGCATCTATCCAACACACAAGAAAACAAAACAACAAAAAAAAAAAAAAAGTAA
>ML397175.1:353612-387312 GCA_005239525.1 Nicotiana knightiana
AAAAAAAAAAAAAATGTAAGGGAGACACTACCATTTTTACATGGCATAGCAACACGTGAATAAGAAGAAACGATAGCAGTAACGGCAAAAGGACGATGGTTCCTAGGAAAGAGACTCTCAGAAGACAAAGATAGAGAAGAAAATTTTAATTAGATGGTACAGTTTTTTTCTCTTTTTTTTTTTGTTGTGAAACTTGTATATTACCATAGTAGATGATTTCACGTGTGGACACACCCACATAAATTTTTTTCTGCTATAGCTAATTAGCCGTTTCGTCATCAACTGAGTAGTACTTAGTAAAAGATCCAAAGACAAAAACAAAACCTACCAGAAAACAGACAAAAAGAAAAAGAAAAGAAGAAAATTGAGTCTAAAAAGGAATCTGTAACTGTTGGAAAAGCTGGAGAAAACTTTTTCCATCATTTCTTGCTCCTCTTTCACCTGGGGAATCTAAAAGCCCTAAAATCAAAGAAGATGCCAACCATTTCACTTGAATAAACCATTTTAAAAAAAGAAACTTTAATCCTCATGAATCAAATAAAAGAACTCGTTTTTTTTCTCCTGACAGCTTAAACTTTTAGATATGAATTCGAGTATATACAGACCTTGAGAAAAGGGTACCACAATCACATTTGTATTCGCGAGTACCACAGGTTTTAGTATGAGCTTTCCAATCAGACTGGACAGCATACTTTTTGGAACATTTTTCGCACTTATATTTCTTCTCACCATGTTTTCTGGAGTAATGTTTCTTAATACCAGTGAGATCACCGAGGGCTCGAGAAGGTTCATGATGAACACATGTGGGCTCAGGGCACAAATAAACTTTGCGCTTCACTTCTTTTGTACTCTTTTGCTTTAGCTTCCATGGCAAATTGTGTCCTCTTCTGTGTAGCTGTAGGTTTTGTTCCCTTTGAAAACCTTTGTTGCATACCTCACATACGAACCTGTTTGTTGCCATTAGGGTCTTGGGTGATAGTGCTATTATCTCTGCATCTGGATCTGACAAGAAAAATTATAAATTACATGGTTTTGTTAGAAAGTGCAAATATATAAAGATTTTATTCAGATTAAAGAGGTGAAGGTGGTCTTTTTTTCCCTTTCAAAACTAACTAGGGTTTTCCTTGTAAAGTTTAATTTACATGAAATCACCTTTTCTTTTTTATTTTTGGATGCAAAAAGGAGAATTCAAGCTCTTCTTTTTTCTAATTTTTATGTTTTTTTTATTTTAATAAAACTGTTATAAGGTACTTGCTTGGTGTGCCAGGCTGATTTCTTCTCTTCTTTTGTGGTGCTTGCTGTTGTTGTGGTTGCTGCTGAATGAGAAGTTCTTGTTGTTGTTGTTGTTGTTTCATCTGTTGGTTTTGTTCTTCTTCTCTCATTGCAAGAAACACAGCTGATGAAGGCCCTGCAGCCATCTTTCTTTTGGGCTAAATTCTTGGGCTATTAGTAGAATTCACCCCAACAAAAAATTAAACAAAAGGAAAAAAAGATTTAGGAAAGGATTGAATTCAAGAAGTTTTTGTCACAAACCTTATATGGAAAATCCTCTCAAAACACAAGGTGGTGCTGAATTAATTTGGGATAATAAAGTAAAAGAAAGAGTGAGTGAGTAAGAGGAAGAGAATTATATTATCATCCCATGGTGAGCTATTTGATGCCCCCTTTTCTTTTTTCCTCTACTTCTAATGTAACCCTTTGCTATAAATGAAATTTTCTTAAAAAGATGCTCCTGTGGTTCTTCTATGTGTTTCTAGGTGTCATGTATATACACAAACACATATCTATAGCATTTTTCATTTTCATTTTTTTCTCTTTTTTAAGTTTCTTCTCTCTATCACTATTTTTCTTTTCATTTTTCTCCTATCTCCCCTTTTATAATAATAATGCAAAAATGAAAATATAATATAATTATCAAAAGAGGGAATGAAAACTTCGAAAAAGTAAATTTAGGGGTCGTTTCTTTACGATTATGCGAAAATTATAATACATGAATTGTTTATATGGTATATAATAATGTAAAAATTATTATATGGGGAATATAATGCAAAAATTTTAGCGACGAATAATAATGCAGAAATTATCATGTTGGAATTGCCTAATTTAGTGAGATTTTGGCCGCTAAATATTCTTATTCATAGATTGCTATTACTCGTAGTAATCTGATCTCAAGTTCTATCCCGTAAATATCATAATATATATTTTTATACAAGTTATAACGGTATTAATAATATATTATTTTATGTTTAATAGTAAACTTTTCATTTAACTTATGCGAAGTTTAATGCTGAAAAACAAAACAATACATTATTTATACGAAGATTATATTCATTATTCTGAATTTTATATCGAAAACCAAACATTATATACTCCAAGTAATATCACATTTCATCCGCGGATTAATTTTCTTATACTTCAAACCAAATGATTCATTAGAGAATAAACTTTTTGAGAAGTCTTAAAGGAGAGCTTTGTGAAATTTAGTAACGTATTATAAATTGCATGCACAAATCATTATAACTACAACTAACTTAAGGATAGATACTAGTCTAGAAATTGAGCAACATTTATTTTGATTTACAATTATTTTCTCATACATTTTCTCAAAAAGAGAGAGGAGACTAACGCAAAATCATGATTTAAAATTTATAAATTCGGAACTTTTATTCCTTATAAATTATTGAGGTAATTTGTATATATACTTAATAAATTATTGAGATAAACACAAAATTCTGAAAAAAGTTATTGAGTGCGATTGAATCTGTAAACTGTATTCTAACTCCGCCCTTTGAAGAAGGGGTAGAATAAGAGAAGAGGAAGGTGATGGTGCTGTCGACGGAGCCCACACCCCGTAACGTGTCCATATGCGGCGTCGGATTGGGTCCACTTTGCCTCTCTTTCTCTCATTTCGTATCCTTCTAATCACTCCCAGCCAAAACCGTTCCTTCGTCACCTTTCCTTGGCTGTCACTGTGAAGGAAATTATAATTTCTTTTCTTTACATGTATTTTTGTAGCTAATAGTCAAAATAAATATTCCAAATGCATATTATATGTGAAGTCCTTGTCCATTTTCATTTTCCATATTGTGTCATAGGCACACATGAGAGTTTTTGGCGAAGTCAGAATTTGAACCAAACACAATATTTAATATTGGTGACTGGATTCTAAATTTAATTTTGTATATATTTAATAATTTTTTAATATAAACACTAGTGAATTCTGTTAAACCCACATGATATATGCTATACCCCGTCCCTGTTTTTATTATGTTCTTGTGGGGAGCCTGTTTGCTCAAGGTCGACCATTGTTGTCAATTTTCTCTTATTTTTTTCTTTTTTCTTTTTTCTTTTTTTCAACGAGGATTGTTTTCAGAGGAGAATATATATACACACACCCCTCGAAATTCGAGTAACAATTAAAGTTGTATTGTGGTTATAAGGATACGCGATCTAAGTCAATACCAATTGATAAATAATGGAATAAAAGAATGAATTGTGCGATAAAATAAATCAAACCAGTACTGTGGCGATATATTGACCTCGATCCAGGATAGCCTCGAGATCGAGTAGTAAGAACAATAATAACAACAATGAATACTGCATAATTAGAGAGCAGAGGGTATATTATTTTCAGTGAATGTAATGTGTCCTTACAGATGAATGGGATCTCTCTTTATATAGTAGAGGAATCCTAAAATAGGTACAATTCTAAAAACGGAAACAAATCCCATGATTGGTGTTAATAACTGCCTGATTCGATCTGCCCCGTGATTCTTGCCGTGATCTTCGACCAGTTGCTAATATCTCGTCATTCTGTTACAGTAACTCACTTGAGCACTTCGATCTTCATGTCTTCGAACCCGGACTTAGCCCATTATGAGCTTATTCTTGAGACATTTTTGAGAGGCTATAAAATCAGACACACCCGATTTTAACCGTATACAGATAGTCCCCGCGTTTCTTAGAGTAGAACGATAAGAAACAGTTTGAGCCTCGATTTTCTGACACCTCGATCATGACGTCGTCTTCGTGACGTAGGCGACAGATGTGACTGAAATGTCCCGTCGCCTCGGTTTCCCAAATCATTAGTGTCTGTCAGTTGGTGGTCGGCTACTCGCGCCATCGAACCGTCGCCATGAGCCTATAAATACCACCTTTTTCATTGAATCAAACTTTTCTCTTGATTTGATCAAATTTTCAAGTCTACTAACCCTTCTCATCTTCTTTCTATCGCCGCCCATTGAGTCATTAGAATCACCAGTCTTCTACCTTATTTCCCCTTTTTCACTTGCATCCATGGCTAAAACTTCAAAGACCGTTCCGCAAAAAGAGAATGCTTCCCCCTCATCAGTCCGACTTCAAGGTCGAGAACCCCTCATCAGTACCGGGCTGATGCGAGCATGTGTCGATATACATGTGCTCGATAATGGAGAGCAATATCAAGGCCATGAGGAGGGACTGTAGCTGGGGTCCCGAGGTCGTGGTGTAAATCCCGACTCCCGACGAGAGCATCACTACATATGTGGAAGGGTGTTTACACTTACCCCTTCACATTGGGTCCCGTAGACCCGGTGATCCTCGACTTTTGCCGAAGGTATCAGGTCACCCTCGGCCAAATCCACCCATCTCTATGGCACATAGTTATTATGTTGCGCTTTTTCTCCAGCAAAGCCAAGGGGCTGGAGCTCACTCTAAACCATCTAATGCCGTTGTACCAGCCTCGAATCTATCGAGGGATGATCAAGCGTCAACGCCGGGCAACGAAGGACTTATTCTCGACCATCGATGAGGATAAAGATCGAGGTTGGATGAGCCGATTCATATAGGTGAGGACCCGTGAAATAATACCAGAGGAAAAGATGTTGTTCCTTGAAGAATGGAACCCCAACCATAAGTAATACATCGGACATTATCCTTAGTATCCGATTTGATTCCGTCTAACATGTTTATTTGTTTTGCAGCCATTCCTTAGATGCCTCAAGCGGTCCCCAATCTCGAGCATTGGGTCCGGAATTAGCCTCAACTTCCTCTCATGTTGAACGTGCATGGTGTGACTTGGCAAGGGGCCGACGGGAGGCCAAGAACCACGGTAAGGATCCTTTACTTGTGTTCCAATACAAATTTTGTGATCCATTGTCACTAACTTTTTTTCACATAGGCTTAACCAAATATGCCGTTCTGAGGCCCTCGACTGGCGAGGAAAAATCAAAGTCCCGGCTCCGAAATCGGGGAAAGATAACAAGAGGAAATGTGCCTCGCAGTTCGATGATCCCAAGCTCAAGCCTCGAAGGGTGAGGCGAAAAGTAATAGCTCTCACGATGGAGTCGGTCCAAAACCTGAGAGAGGAGGAAGAAGAAGAGGAGGAAGGCAACTTGGCATTGACGACCCGACCTAGAAAAGCCGTCGAGGCCGCCAAGCCTTCCGAGCCGACAATTGCGGCTTCCACTAAGTTTCATGCTGTGGAGGCTTCGAAAAAGAATTCGGGTGTGGACCCCGAATCTCTAGGGGTCGAGATTATTTCTCGACCGACCGCAAACACACCGGATGGGGTCGGTTCTGAGTCGCAGAGGATCAATCAGAGCGCCCCGAGCGACTTGCTCGAGTCCGTGAAAATCGGTAAATCATCTCCACTCCCGACCTTCTCTGAGGAGGCGTTAAGGGAGGCTAGGGAGTTGAAGAGCCTCGACATTGGCGGAGGCTCGAGTGTAGGTGATCCTTTTTGAGATTTCTTTACTGGGGTCGATGATGCCACTAACATCAGTGAAGCCTCAATTATTTTGGAAGATGCTCTACATCTCCTTTCTCGAGTAAGTACCAGTTATCGCATTTCTCTTTTACTTTCCGTTTCTTTAAATCTGACTCATTTTTTATTTTATGTATAGGCCTCCGCTAAGTTCTGAGCTGACCTTAGCTAGTGCGAGGCCGATTTTCAAAAGGTCTCGGAGGAGAGAAATGCTCTGAAGTTTCTTTGAGGCCAAAAAGACGAGGTCATAAAGGATCTTCAAGCTGAACTAGCCAAGGCTCATGAAGAGGAGGCCGAGCTGGACAAGCAGGTAACCATTTTTTTGGTAAAGTACGGACTCAACCCAACTATGGAGGCTAATACTTCCCTACCTCAGCTACAGCAAAAAGTGGAGAGGATCGAGCTGCTTCGAGGAGAGGTCAACCAAGTCAAGGTCGATTATGATCTCTTGAAGGAGAGTACGGATCGCTTGGCTGCGGAAAAAGAGACTGCCTTGGCCAAACTGTCAATGTTCGAGGTTCAACTTTGGGGCTTTAAAAAGAAAAGCTTGGCCCAGGATAAGAAGATCAAGGAGCTTGGAACCGGGCTAGCTGAGTCCAAGGCAGAGATTGAGAAAACAAAGGTCATTGTAGATAAATCCATCGCCATGTACCGAGCCAATGCCGAGGCTGCTCAAACGTAACTAAGGGAGGTTTCCGATCAGGAGAAATGGAATGTTGATTTGGAAAAATGTCAGTCCCATAGGGAAGCCCTCGAGGAAGTCCATGCTCGAGGTTTTGACCTTTCAGAAGAGATTGCTCGAGCCAAAGTTCTTGAAGCCAAAGCCAGGCAGCTTGCCTCCTCGGATGATGAAGATGATGATGAAGAGGGCAGTCAAGGCGGATCCGATGAGGGTCCTGAAGAAGAAGATGCTCTCGAGGAAGCTGCTCAAGAAGGAGTTGTTCCCAGAGAAGCTGCTCCCAAAGGAGAGGTCGGCCCCGACCGTAGTTAGATCTTAGTTTTATTTTTTCTTTTTGTAAAACCTTGATCGGTCTTTTGTACATACCTTTCAATATATAATAGAAAACTTCTCTTTGAATGCCTTCGTACATTTCAAATTCAAATATGTTTTCCGCCTTTATTTTGTGAAAATTTTCATTGTTACAATTTTATTAGCCTTAGCTCAAAGTTGAATCAAACCCTTAGGTTTTAAAATTGAGTCCCCGAGCCCAATTATATGTTCGAGATTTCGGGTGGTTTTATTGATGCCATTACTATATTGTCTTCGTAACTAACTTCGAGTAAGTTTTGAACTTAGAGTAAAACAAACCCTTAGGGTTTTACTAAGTAATGGGTAAGTTTTGAGCTTACAACAATATACCCCTTAGGGATTTATGATGAATCTTCGAGCTATAGTTGACTTTATTCAAGCTCGGAAGATTGGAACCCTTAGGTCCGAATTGAGTGAGAACAAGGTCTCGAACTCCAAATGAATTGGACCTTAGGATATTTAGATTGGGCCAATTCGGCCTCTGAAAATGGCTATTCTTTCTCTTTTCGGCTTAAAAGACTTAGTGAAATTTTTTCATGCCTTAGCATATATTTTTCTACCCATTGGGTTTTTTGAGGGTCCGATGATTGGAACCCCTTTTCCCGTTTGTGCCTTAGCTTGTTTATGTTAAGATAGTTTGATGCCTCTTGAGGTTTTTCAAAGGCTGATATTATCAAAGCCATTTGGTTTTTTCGAGGTCTGATTTTATCGGAGCCCTTTTTCGATTATTTTTGCCGAGGGTAGCCTTTTACCGTGTTTTAAAAGTATTTGAAGGCCTATTATTTATTGCGGAATTCGGACGTCTCTAAGCCATGTTATTTCGGCCGTAGCCTTTAATATGGTGGTAGCCTTCGGGTATGCCTTTTGGACTTATTACCCGATATAACATTTCGAACTTGTTCGAAATGTTAGTCCCCGAGTATAATGGCCTTAGCCTATGTATCGGGGGTTCCTCTTTGAGGTTTTGTGACTTCGATTTAGATAACTCGGGCATGCAGTCCCTGAGTATTCGAAGCATGTTTGCACTTGTCCCTTGAGCCATTTTTCACAATATCATAAGTACGAGATTTGCATAGTAGAGAATTTGCTTCGAGACACAAGATGTTCGATAAAGAGAGAATGCTTCTTTGAATAATTTATACATGAGTACATGTCTTGCTGTTGGGACTCGACTAATCTATATGGACACGGTTCATTTGACCGTTTGGCCCATTACAAAATTTTTTCCTATCGAGGCCCATTTACACGAGGTACATTTCTCGAACACATAACATCCGAGGGTGATGCCCCCAGTATTCGAGGGTGATTGTAAAGAAGACTTGGATATTGTTCAATTTCCTCAGGTAGCACATGATTATTGCCTCATTAAAAAACTTGTCAGAAAAACCAATTTGGGATAAAAATCGATCTAAGGGAAAAAGAGAGCAACGCCTACTTTAAAACCTAAGGTGACGATGTCTTTGATCAGACTCCTGCAATGAATTAGTTCCGAATATATATATAAACAAAATAAAAGAGATATTCATACCTTAACAATAGTATCATTTGAGAAGTGATATGTTCCAGTTATTCGGTAGTGATTCGCCACCCATCATTTCGAGTTTGTTAGATCCTTTCCCGACTATATCGAGGATTTGGTAGGGTCCTTCCCAATTAGGGCCGAGTTTCCCTTCATTAGGATCTCGAGTGTTGATGGTGAATTTTCTTAGAACTAAGTCCCTAATACTGAAGTGGCGAAGGTTAGTTCTCCGACTGTAGTACCTTTCGATTCGTTGCTTTTGTGTAGCCATTCGAATGAGTGCAACTTCTCATTTTTCATTTAACAACTCGAGGCTGGTGTTCATGGCCTCGCAGTTCGATTCCTCTGTTGCATGTCGAAACCTGACACTAGGTTTTCTGACTTCGACCAGTATCAAGGCTTCAGAGCCATATACTAAGGAAAATGGAGTTGCTCCTGTAATGGACTTCGACGTTGTCCGATATGCCCATAACACCTCGGGTAATATTTCCCTCCATTTCCCTTTAGCTTCGTTCAGCCTTTTCTTCAAGTTTTGGATGATAGTCTTGTTCGTTGATTCAGCCTGTCCGTTCCCACTAGGGTGATACAATGTTGATAGTATCCTCTTTATTTTATGATCCTCGAGGAATTTCCTTACCTTGCTGCCGATGAACTGTTTGCCACTGTAACATACTATTTCTGCGGGTATCCCAAATCAACATGCAATGTGATCCCATATGAAATCTATCACTTCTTTCTCCTTAAATTTCTCGAAGGCCTGTGCTTCAACCATTTAGGTAAATGATCAGTCATAAAAAAATGAATTTAGCCTTACCCGGGGCCGATGGCAGAGGTTCGACGATGTCCATCCCTTATTTCATGAATGGCCACAGGGATATGACCGAGTGAAGTTGTTCTCCGGGATGGTGGACCATTCGTGCAAACCTTTGGCATTTATCACATCTTCGAACAAACTCCGTTGAGTCTTTCTTCATGTTATCCCAGTAGTATCCTGCTCTAATAACCTTGCGAAGTAGCTACTCGACGCCGGAATGGTTCTTACAAGTGCCTTCGTGGACTTCTCGAAAAACATAATCAGTACCTCCTGGTCCCAAGCACACCGCCAATGGTCCATTGACGGTCCTTCTATATAATGTTTCGTCTTCGTCTAATGTAAAACGAGCAGCTTTAGTTCGGCGGGCCCTTGATTCTTTAGGGTCCGATAGTAGCTTTCCATTTTTCAAGTAATCTATGTACTTATTCCTCCAGCCCCAAGTTAAGCTTGTAGAATTTATTTTGACATTCCCTTCCTCGATCCAGACCTTAAGAGTTGGACGATAGTCTCGAGCTGATCTCATGCTCTTCCACCGATGATCCCAAATTTGATAATGCATCGGCCTCACTGTTTTGTTCTCAAGGCACATGTTGTAGAGTCCATTCCTTGAAACGGAGTAAAGTTACCTGTATTTTGTCTAAGTACCTTTGCATTCTACCCTCCAAACGTCGAAGGTTCCATTTACCTTGTTTACTACCAGCAGATAGTCGCACTTAGCTTCGACGACTTCGGCTCCCAAGCTTTTGGCTAACTCGAGACCTACAATCATGGCTTCATAATCTGCCTCGTTGTTAGTCAACTTTGAAGTTTTAATGGATTGTCTAATAATGCTACCCGTGGACGGCTTCAAAATAATGCCGAGCTCGGACCCTTTCATATTCGAGCCGAGCTCGGCTTCAAAACACTGTCCACACCCTCGATGATGTACCTAATTTTAGTAAAGGTTCCTTTTCTACTTCAGGTACAAGGGTTGGCATGAAATCGGACACGAAGTCTGCTAAAATTTGAGACTTGATGGCCGTTCGGGGTTGATATTCAACATCGTATCCATTGAGTTCGACGGCCCATTTGGCCACTCGGCCCGATAATTCGGGCTTGTGCAAAACATTACGGAGTGGGTAAGTGGTTAATACACATATGGGGTGGCACTGAAAATATGATTTTAACTTTCTTGAAGCACTTATTAGGCCAAGTGCCAATTTCTCTAAGTGTGGGTACTTAGTCTCTTCGTCTCCTAAGGTTCAACTTACGTAATAAACATGAAACTGCATACCTTGCTCTTCTCGAACTAATACCTAGTATCTTCATCTCCTAAGGTTCAAGTTACGTAATAAACATGAAATTGCGTACCTTGCTCTTCTCGAACTAAGACACCACTTACCGTGATTTCGGACACAGTCAGGTACAAGTAGAGTTTTTCATCTGCCTTTGGTGTATGAAGCAGAGGTGCGCTCGATAAGTATCGCTTCAATTCTTCCAGTGCCTGTGGCATTCCGGGGTCCAGGCGAAATCATTTTTCTTTTTGAGTAAGGAGAAAAACCTATGGCTCCAATCCAATGACGTTGAGATGAATCGACCCAAGGCAGCTATCCGTCCGGTTAGACTTTGTACGACTTTTACACTATCTACGATGGTGATGTCCTCGATAGCCTTGATCTTGTCGCGGTTGATTTAGATACCCTATTTGATACCATGAAGTTGAGGAATTTTCCTGAACCGACCCCGAAAGCACATATCTCGGGGTTGAGCTTCATGTTGTACTTCCTTAAGATTTCGAATGTTTCCTGCAAATGAGTCAAATTGTCCTCTGCGCGCAGGGACTTAACTAGCATGTCGTCAATGTAAACTTCCATTGATTTACCTATTTGTTCTTCGAACATTTTGTTAACTAGGCGTTGATATGTAGCTCCTGCATGTTTTAGCCCAAAGGGCATCACATTATAGCAATATGTTCCATACTTAGTAATAAAAGAAGTCTTTTCTTGATCTTCTGGGTCTATTTGGATTTGATTGTACCCAGAATAGGCGTCGACAAATTTAAGGATCTCATGGCCAGTCGTGGCGTCGATCATGCGATCGATGTTAGGCAATGGAAAAGAATCTTTCGGACACACTTTGTTCAAACCCTTATAGTCTATACACATTCTAAGTTTGTTCCCCTTTTGGGGACTAGGACTACATTAGCTAACCATTCGGAGTATTTTACCTCCCGAATGGATCCTATTTTGAGAAGTTTAGTTACATCATCCTTTATGAAAGCATGATTTACCTCGTATTGGGGCCTTCTATTTTGCTTCACCGGTCTGAACTTAGGATCCAGGCTCAGTCGATGTGTTGTTATCTCCGGTGGGTCATGTCTAAATGGGACCATGCAAAATAGTCCATGTTATCAATAAGAAATTGTATGAGTTTTTTTCATGAGTTCGGGGTTTAACCCCATTCTCAGGTATACCTTTCGTTCAGGCAGGTACTCGATTAGTATCACTTGTTTTAGCTCTTCGACCGTTGATTTGGTGGAATCTAAATCTTTGGGAACAACAAAGGTCCGAGGAGTTAGGAAATACTCCTCTTCTTTTTCATCTACTACCTGTTTCTCCGACTCGGTTGAGGCTGGGGACAGTGATTGCTATTTGGCCTCCTGCTTATCTTTGGTGCTCGATTTTTCTGAAGTCGATAGTGTCGAGATTGGTGTTACTTCATCGGCTGCAAACATTTCCTTCGCAGCATGTTGTTCTCCGCATACCATTTTTATACCATCCATCATCGGGAACTTCATCATTTGGTGGAGAGTCGATGGTACTGCCCTCATGTGTGGATCCAAGGCCTTCCGAGCAGTGCGTTGTATCTCATATCGCCTTCAATGACTTGGAACTTAGTATCCTGGATGGTTCCGGCCACGTTTACTGGAAGAATAATCTCCCCCTTAGTTGTTTCACTGGCCATATTGAAGTCGTTTAGGACTCAAGATGCAGGTACAGTTTGGCCCTGTGATCACGCTCAACTATGTCTTTTATAAAAAGACTAAGCGGGCATTGCAAATATAATCTGAGTATTTAGCCCAAAGTCCATCCCACAGGGAACTAACGTATCAATTGTTATTATCAGATTACTAAATTCTCAATAATCGACTTTCTCAAAAGTTATGAATATCACTTGGTGGTGTTTTTACTACTACAGCTGAACAAAATTAATAAACTAAAGATTAATTAACAGTGAGGTGTAAACAATTGGAAATAAGGTCTAAGGCAATGGTTTCCCCCGTTGGTACTTTCCCTAGTTGTATGTTCCTATAGCTTTGACTTGGTTGTCTCTATCAATCATGACTTATCCAGCTATCGTAAATCTCTCTCGAGCATTTATGATAATTTGCTAGTCACACTCTCTCGAGCTACGCTAGCTATATTTACGTTACAGCTCACGTTAGATTACACCCGAGGTATATTATCTCTAACCCAACCTCTAAACCCTCGGTTATGACTCTCGTCTATACTCCGGGATTGATGTTGTTCAACAACTACCTAAATATGCACTCTCTCTCAAGCAGATACATAATAAATAGGAACCGCTAGTTGAGGGCCCTTCAACTAACTACAATCAAAACGTAGTTGAACAAATAGAAATAAATAACCACTCAAAACTATATTAACATGCCAACGAGTTCATCGGGTTTCACCAAATCCTTAGATTAGAAAAGTTAGCTACTCATAAAAATAATGAAAACTACAAAATAATTCATGAACAATGATAAAAAGCCCAAGATACGGAGATAAGGATTGATGCCCCAATTGCCTACTTGCCTCTTGCCTTTGTGTTCTAAACTCTAAAACCTGATTCTAACCTACTCTTGGGCGAAGTGGACCTTATATAGTTGATGTAGAATGGCCTGGGACTTCCAAATTTACCCCTGAAATAATGCCTCACGCATCTGGACTTGCACGGGCGCGCTAAGGTCGCGCTATGCCGGCACTAGTGGGGTTTCTGTCTGCCTCTGGATCGCTGGACTAGCGCGGGCGCACTAATGCCACGCTAATGCCTACGCTAGTAGGGTTTTCCACTGTCTCCGCATAAATCCCTGAGTCTTCAGTCTTCAATTCATCCAAAAGGTACCCCATGGTCTATTCTACTTCAATTCTTGCCCGGATCATCGTCATAAGCTTTCCTTACGGTATTGCACTCCTGTGAAACACACAAGTCACCATTAGAGCACATTTTATCCTTATTTTACATACTTAAGACAGTAAAGCATCATTAAGTTAGAGTATAACATAAGCCAAACCATACACTTTTAGCCTATTATCAACACCCCACACTTAAATCATTGCTAGTCCTCGAGCAATCCACTACATCTTACTCGGCCTCTTTTCATCAAGCGCTTCCCTACAGTGACACCCCACCAACAAGTCACAAGCATCTCTCGCAGTGTAACATCCATACCGCAAATGGAGACTCTCTCATGTTGTGCCATGTTTTACTTTCTCATACTGCTTTGCAGGGGGGTCAAGACTTACCTCTTTTTCATGAATCACGTGCCCTCACATCACCCATTTGAGAGTAGTTCCACAACACATAATTTTCAAAACAACAGGAACTTTTAGATAGGAAAAATGCACTCACTCTCACACAGAACATTCATATGCTACACAGACACACCATAGGCTTGCCTGTAGTGTAATACTCCCCTAATCGAGTTTGTTTAGTCCAAGATCAATAGGTCTTTAATTAGTTGTAATGTAGGATAAGGGACGAGTAGGATACATTTGGTGTAGTGACTAACCTCCCTAAGAACTTTTAATACACTTACATTAATATTTCACCCGTTTCTCCTGTGTTACCAGACTTTTCACCACACTTTGTTTCATGATTACCCCTATTCTTCTCAGGTGCCACTTTTTTTTTCTCTGCCACTCACTGCTAAGGACTACAAATTGTGATTGTCCTTTTTCCTATATTAATTTTTTTTTCTAAGTGGCCTTCACTTTTGCATTTTGTTTCTTTTCAACTTTGCACCTTTTACTCTATTCTCTTGTGTTTCCTTACAAACCACACCTGTACCCCACACTTTGACTTTTACATCACAATAAACAATCTACTTGCTCCTGGGAGGTAAAAGGTTCAAACAGACAGGCTACTCGAACACTGGGTATGGCTCATCACATGGTTAGCAAAGAAATAGGCTATGGGCTCAAACGGGGTTAACTATGGTCAAATACTTTCAGGTGGATGCATAATTTTTTTGGATTACAAGGAAATGCCTATATCCCTTCTCGGACTAAACAAGCCTCTATTTTGATTTGTACACATACGGGGCATGCTCTAGCTATCAAATGCAAGCATAGAATACAATATAGATAATCTCACACACACTTGGCTCATAATTCAATCCAAATTGGTTCTCAACACATTCCATCAAGTATTCGAGATAGTTGCACATACATAATTAAGGCAATCTACAAGAGTCACCAAAAGAGCCTAAGCGTCACACTCAAAGAGTCAGGTGTGTGAGGGTTGCTTTTTCTCATTCAATTCCTTGCCCAAGAGGTTCCTACTAACAACTAAAAAGAAAACGAAGAAGCTAGCTATACTCGGTTCAAACTAAACCCTTGTAAAAGAACCGAGGTCAAAAGAAAAACTAAGGGGGAGTTACTACACTACCTACAAACGAAAATAAAAAAAATAAAAAAAATCTTTTTTTTGGTATTTTATTTGGACTAACTTCCCTCAAGAGAACTTCCTAAGAAGTCTGTCGTCGAGAAGACTCCTCTACATTTATCTTTTTTTTTTGATAAACGCCTTGGACCCTCAAGAACCCCTGGCACAGGGATCCATCATCAGGACAAGACGATAGAATATAATTACGTACACCTAGAAATCACTACAAAATTAATACTAACCTACAATTGTGACATGCCAAATCAAAATAACTAAATTAACATATCTACAACATACAACATACATACAGGGAATCCACCCCCACCCCCCACTTAAAATGAGGACATTTCCTCATGGCCAAACAAAACATAGTAAGGGAGAGGGAACTTCCCTGACAGATCAATCTTGATCGAAGACGGAGCTGGCGTTGACCTTGCACGCCCGACCCAAAGCACCGAGCCAGCTAATGATTTTCTTTTCTGATCTCCTCTGCTGAGTGGCCATCTCATCTACTCTTGCACCTACGTCAGCTACCGAGGTCCTCAGCCCAACTACATCGTGCTCTAAGTGGTCTAACTGTTGTCCCCGACTGGCCCCAGATGGGCCTGCAACTTCCACAGCCTGTGGTGTCACTGTCTGCTCACCCACAATCTCCACCTCATCATCAGCCTAGTGTGGTGTCTCATCCTCCTCCTCCTCCTTCTCCTCCTCATTACTATCATCAGAATTGTCCCCATCTAACTCTTCCGGTGCTACCGGTCCCTTGCCAATTTTTACCCTATCTGTCGTGAATGGATGTACTGAAGGGATTTGACCGTCTATAGACAGGTTATAAGGCACATTTTCCTGAAGACATAACCGGGTAACCAGGGACGGATAGTATAACCCGTACCGTGGAACCTTGACACATTGGAGTATTTCATCATGTATAACTCTGGCCATGTCGAATGGGACATTGTTAATGAAACACCAAATGAGGCACCCTCGAGGTATGTTCACCTCGGACAGGTTCTTGGAGGGCAAGATGCGGCTGTTTATGAAGTACAACAGGCACTTGGCCTCAAACTTGAGGGCCGACGAGTGGAACTTGTTCCCGTACTTTTACCATTGTAAAGTGGCCCCTGGTTGACATATGACATCAGTGAAAGTAGACCAGGGAGTGTATTGTCCACTGAATGTTTGGTAGCCGTCCACATACCCCTTAACTGGTGGAGGTAGCCTGTACAGAATCCAGATGGTGTCTAGGGAGGCATCGACCGGTCTCTTGCGCACAGTCACAACATGATTCACGTGTTCTGGAAGGTTCGCGTAGAACTCTCGGACAAGCATAACACTAGCCATAACAGGCTCCTCTATGAATATTTCTAGTCCTCGTCGCCTCAACTCGACGGGTATATTGGGACAGGTTTTCCTTAATGCCCTGGGGTCCATGGCCTGTTCCGGCACAATATTTTTGGCCTCCTTTTTTCTAAATCGGTCCTGGGCTTTGGCCGAGACGAATTTCTGACTCTCGAAGGGCCTTGAGTCAAAAGATTTTCGAGGTCGGCCTCCGGTGTTAGGTTGAGGAGGGCGGCTGGAGGAGGATCCAGTGGCTTGGCACTTTCGGGGTGGCATGGTACCTGCAAAACGCCCATTATCAGCTTAGAACAAATGGGTGACCCAACCCATGGCTACTCAGACTTCACCATGAAATTGGTCACTACACTTCCTCCAAAGAGGCATATTTACAAACATGTGGTGGGCAATGGCTATGTTTAGGCCCAAACCTTCATTAAAGCACAATAAGCACCACCACATTGCCCTAATAAACACACATCACCCCCACCATTCATGAGTTGCAAGTTCTCAGCCCTACAGAACTACTATCAAGTATATCTACCCAAGACTAAGACTACATTCTACCATACAAAGCAAAAAAGAAATCTAAAAACGAAATTGAACAATAAAATAAAAAAATCAAAGGGAGAATTACATACCTCTAGAGAGAGTGAGAGGAGGAAAGTCAAAGGGTGGTGAAGGATTTCGTGAGAGTGGGTTTGTTTTAGGGATGGATTTTTCTAAGTGTGGAGGAGGAGGGGAAAGTTAGGGGGAAGGAAGAAGAAGAAGAAGAAGAAGAAGAAGGGGGAAAAGGTTTATGTGAGAGGAGGAGAGGAAACGTGGAGGGGGGGGGGAAGTGGAAGTGGTGGGGGGGGGGTTTAGCTTATTTGGGTAAAAGAAAAAAAAAGAAAGAGAAAATAACAAAATTAAAAAAAACTTACCTGGGTTCGATTCCACTAGCACGGCCTTAGCACTGTGGTAGCGCGGGCGCGCTAGTGGAAGGCATCGTGGGGCAGTGTAAAACCCCACTAGCGCGGGTTTAGCGCGGCCGCGCTAGTGGAATTGAAGTTGGGGCAGTGTAAAACCTGACTAGTGGTGCCTTAGTGCTGGCTAAGCGCGACCGCGCTAGTCCAGGCGTCCCCAGCTATTTTTCTTTGTTTTCTTCATCTTTGGGGGCTTTTTCCCGCCCCTTTTCTCGAACACCTGCATATGTTAGTATATACACTATAAACACTATAAATGTTGGGTTGCCTCCCAACCAGCGCTTGATTTAACGTCGCGGCACGGCGGGTACAACAGTCAATGGGTTGCCTCCCATGAAGCACATTTAATGTCGCGGCACGACGCAAAGTAGGCGCAATTAAGGATCGCTCATCCTTTGTGGTTCATCGAGACGTACCTCAGAAAACTCTTTTGTGTCATCCATTCCCATATGCAGTTTGAGTCGTTGGCCATTAACCTTGAAGGTGTTGGTGCCATTTTCACTGGTTATCTCCACAGCCCCAGACGGGAACACTCCGGTAACATTGAATGGCCCAGACCATCGGGACTTAAGCTTACCAGGAAACAGTCTCAACCTTGAATTGTACAATAATACCGTGTCTCCCGATTTGAAATTTCTGTCCACAATATGTTTTTCATGTACCGCTTGATTCTTTCCTTGTATAGCCTCGTACTTTCAAAAGAGTGATATCTGAATTCCTCCAGCTCATGCAGCTCTGTCAGTCTATTTTCCCCAGCAGCATCGGGGTCCATGTTCAATTGCTTTAGGGTCCACCAAGCTCGATGTTCTAGCTCCACGGGCAGATGACAGGCCTTCCCAAATACCAACTTGTATGGGGACATACTGATTGGTGTTTTGAATGAGGTCATATAGGCCTAGAGTGCATCGTCAAGATTTTTCGCCCAATCCGTTCTTGTGGCGTTTACAGTTTTCGTGAGCACACTCTTGATCTCTCGGTTAGAGACCTCTACCTGCCCGCTAGTTTGGGGGTGATACGGGGTGGCCACCCTGTGGCGCACATCATATTTATCCAGCAACTTCTCAAAGACACGATTGAAAAAGTGTGTGCCCCCATCACTGATAATGGCTCTCGGAATCCCAAACCGGGTGAAATATACTTCTTCAAAAACCCCACCACCACTCTCGAATCATTGGTGGGGAATGCTGAAGCTTCCACCCATTTGGACATGTAATCTACAGCAACAAGTAAGTACTTATTATCATAAGAGCTGACAAAGGGACCCATGAAATCGATCCCCCAAACATCGAACACCTCAACTTCCTGAATTGGTTTCATAAGAATCTCATGTCGACGGGATATGTTTCCCGTTCTTTGGCATTCGTTGCATCCTTTTACCCACTGGTGGGCATCCATGAAAATTGTTGGCCAGTAGAAACCGACCTCTAACACCTTTGCTGCTGTCCGGACTCCTCCAAAGTGTCCCCCATAAGGTGACGCGTGACAGGCCTGCAAAACAGAAAATTGTTCTATCTCGAGGACGCATCTCCGGATCATGTTACCAATACAAATTCTGAATAAATACGGTTCGTCCCAATAGTAGTTTCGGCAGTCACGATAAAATCGTTTCTTTTGCACATAGGAGAGCTCATAAGGGTCGATGATGCATGCTAGGTAATTAGCAATATTTGCATACCATGTCACCTCTCCCACACTTGTGGCTAGCAGTTTCTCATCTGGAAAGGTTTCCAGAATATCCTCAGACTCAGGTGCCTTTTCAGCACCTTCAAGGCGTGATAAATGATCAGCGACTTGGTTCTCTGTTCCCTTACGGTCACGAATCTCCAACTCAATATCTTGAAAAAGCAGCACCCAACGAATTAGGCGTGGCTTAGACTCTCTTTTCTCGACCAAGTACCGAATGGCTGCGTGATCAGTGTACACGATTACCTTCGACCCGATCAGGTAAGACCTGAACTTGTCAAAGGCAAACACTACAACCAACATATCTTTTTCTGTTACTCTGTAATTCAGCTGAGCTCCACTCAACGCCCTACTTGCGTAGTAAATTGGGTGCATTACCTTATCTCTGCGCTGACCCAACACGGCTCCCACAACGTAATCACTAGCATCACACATGAGTTCGAACGGTTGCTCCCAGTCGGGGGCAACTATAATCGGTGTTGTGACTAACCGCTTCTTTAGATCCTCAAAAGCTGCCCTGCAATCATCAGAAAACACAAATGGGTTATCTTTTTCTAGCAACTTACAGAGAGGGTTGGCAATTTTGGAGAAATCCTTGATGAATCGCCGGTAGAATCCGGCGTGTCACAGGAAGCTACGAATAGCTTTGACTGACGTGGGCGGTGGGTGTTTTTCAATCACGTCTACCTTGGCCCTGTCCACCTGAATACCTTGGCTCGAAACCAAGTGTCCCAAGACGATTCCTTCTTGTACCATGAAATGGAACTTCTCCCAATTCAGCACTAGGTTCGTCTCGATGCACCTCTTCAGTACACGGTTTAAATTTGCTAGGCATTCATCAAACGAATTTCCCACCACTGAGAAATCGTCCATGAAGACCTCCATAATATCTTCCACCATGTCTAAAATGGCCATCATGCACTGTTGGAATGTTGCAGGTGCATTGCAGAGGCCAAATGGCATCCTCCTGAAAGCAAACACCCCATAAGGGCATGTGAAGGAGGTCTTTTCCCTATCCTCCGGGGCAATATAAATCTGGTTGTACCCCGAATACCCATCAAGGAAAAACAAATGAGACCTCCCTGCTAGCCGGTCGAGCATCTGATCCATAAAGGGAAGTGGGAAGTGGTCTTTGCGGGTGGCAAGGTTCAACTTTCTGTAGTCCATGCATATTCTCCAACCCGTGACGGTTCTAGTGGATATAAGCTCGTTTTTATCATTCTTTACCACCGTCATACCACCCTTCTTTGGTATACACTGTACTGGGCTAACCCAACTGCTGTCAGAGATGGGGAAAATGATTCCCGTATCTAACCACTTTATAATTTTCTTCTTCACCACTTCCTTCATATTTGGGTTCAAATGCCTTTGGTGTTCCCTAGAAGGTCTGTGTCCCTCTTCCAGGAGAATCTTGTGCATGCAATAGGCAGGGCTGATCCCTTTGATATCTGCCATGGTCCAGCCAATGGCAGTCTTGCATTCTGAAAGTACCTGTAAGAACTGTTGTTCCTGCACATCTAATAACCCAGATGAGATAATAACAGGTAATGTAGAGTTAGGTCCAAGAAATGCATACCTGAGATGAGCTGGTAAAGGCTTCAGCTCTAACTTGGGTGGTACTTCAACTGAGGGCTTGGCTGGCGGACTCTCTCTCTTTTCCAAGTGTAATGGTTTAATTTCGAGAGCCCTTGACCATGCCCCTTTTCCTTCCAGTGCTAATACCCATTCTGCTAGTTCCTCACCGTTCATATCATCTAAGTTCATCAAACATACAGTCAAAGGGTCCCCGTCAGTCAAGAGTATCACGTTCACGGCATCAATAAGAGAGCAGTTGGCGAACTCACTTGGTCGCCTCATAGACTTATGCATGTTGAACGTGATTTCTTCATCATTGAGCCTCATCTTAAGGTCACCAGTCTCATAATCGATGAGGGCTCTGCCTGTGGCCAAGAATGGCCTTCCCAAGATTATGGGAATTTCCTCATCTACCCGGCAGTCTAGGATTACAAAGTCAGCAGGGAACACAAATTTCCCCACTTGCACTAACACATCGTCTAGAATACCCGGTCTCTTCACCGTCCTATCAGCAAGTTGCAACAACATGAAGGTAGGCCTGGCTCTACCGATCCCAGTCTTTTATAGATGGCCAACGACATCAGATTAATGTTGGACCCCAAGTCACATAGAGCTTTGGCGAAAGCAAAGTTGCCAATGGTACAAGGAATTGTAAAACTCCCTAGGTCAGACAACTTTTCAGAAATAGGACGCGTCACCACCGCACTACAAGTCTGGGTAAGGGTGACAGTAGTCAGATCTTGGAAGTCAAATTTTCTGGACATCAAGTCCTTCATCATTTTATCATAGCTAGGCATTTCCTTCAACGCATCAATCAATGGGATATTTACCTGTATTTGCTTTAACATGTCCAAGAACTTCTTATACTGCTCATCCTTCTGGTATTTCGCCAGCCTTTGAGGGAATGGAGTTGGCAGTTTCTTCTTTCCTGTTATCTGTTCTTTTTCCTTATCAACCACCACCTCTAATGCTGGCTCTGTGATTTCCTCTAATTCTTTCTCAGCTTCACTTTGCTTATTGGATTCTCCTTCAGCTGGCTGCACTGTGAACTTGGTCAAAGGAGTCGAGTCATCAATTTCAATAGGCACTTGCGCTAGTGTATCTTTCTGTCTGCTTTCACGCACCATCTCCTGTTCCAGGTCCAGGTCTCTGCCATTGCAGAGACTCACTACCATTAGCTTCTTTGGGCCCTGGTCCCTTGGATTCATCTGAGTATCAGCAGGTAAAGTTCCATGAGGACGATTGTTCACTGCATTTGAAATCTGCCCCAGTTGTACCTCAATATTTTTAATGGTTGAGTCATGGGCATGTACTCTTTCACTGATCTTGGTAGTTGACCCAATAACCTGTTGCATCATAGCTTCTAACCTGGAGAACCCATTTTCTTGTCTCCCCCCATGTTGTTGCTGAGGGGGATTATAATCTTGTTGCTGAGTCTGGTTGTTGTATCACTGAGATCGTTGGTAAGGTTCCATGTTACCCTGAGGTCTCATGGCACCCATGTTCCCGTTGTTGTGCTGCAGATGAGGTGGTCTATAAGGTTGAACCTGCTGACCCCAGTTCTGACCTCCCTGTCTTTAACCTCCATAATTTGACACATAGTTCATGTCTTCTGGGTAAGGAGGGTGATCACACTCTGCATTCCATTGATTACCAAATGGTTGACTAATGCAAGATGTGCATAAGCCCCCATTGGTTGTATCCACGATATGTACGTGCTGCCTTTTCCCCGATTCCTCCACCTTCTTAGTTAATATGCTCATCTGTGTTATCAAGGTGGCCACATTCTCAGCAATAGTATTGGATGAATCGAAGGGCACTGAGTGAACTACAAGAGTAATGGGTGCATTCCTGGTTGTCCATCCTGAATTCTGCGCCATTTTATCAAGCAGGATCTGACTTTATCTCCATGTTTTTCTCAAGAATGCTACACCAACTGAAGCATCAACATTTGCCTTTACAGTATCAACCAGACCCATATAAAAACGCTGCCCCAACATCTGCTCAGGAATACCATGGTGTGGACAGATAACCAGCATTCCCTTAAATCATTCCCATGTCTCATGCAATATTTCAATTGGTTTCTATCTGAAGCTCAAGATTTCATCAATTTGTTGAGCTGTCTTGTTGGGTGGATGAAATTTGTTCACGAACTGCTTAACTAACTTCTCCCATGTGGTAATGGAATTGATAGGGAGTGAGTTTAGCCAAGTCTGGGCTGCTCCAGTCACTGAGAATGGAAACAACAACAGTTTTATTGCCTCCTGAGTGACGTTTGGCTGCCTCTGTGTTTTGCAAATGGACAGGAAATTCTTCAAATGCTGTTGGGGGTCTTCGATGTATGACCCTGAGAATAGTCCCTTGTTCTGCAACAAGTGCAACATATTATTTGTAATCTGGAAAGATTCAGCCTGTATTTGAGGGACTAGTATCGTAGTGGCCAAATTCTCTGATGTGGGTTGCGCCCAGTCATATAAAGGAGCCTCTGCCCCTATCTGCGCAAATGGGTCTACCATATCATCCCCATTGTTGTTCCTGTTGTTTGGATCTTCCATGTCGGGTTCAAGTTGTTCAATTGATGTTGTTGTTTGCTTTTCCGGTTGGCCTGGTTTAGGGCCTAGAAAACTTTCTCGGGGACTGATAAGTCTTAAAATACTTCACCAGTTCTCGATGAGTTTCTAGGCATGCACCACCACAACCAAGTTAGCAAGCGTTAAACTTTCAATGTATAGATAAAAATTGAAGAAAAGTGACTATATTTAAAAGTTTTGTATTTCTTCCAACTCCAATTGATAACACTGTTAATTCTCCGGCAACGGCGCCAAAATTTGATCACGCTCAACTATGTCTTATAAAAAGACTAAGCTGGCGTTGCAAATATAATCTGAGTATTTAGCCCAGAGTCGAATCCCACAGGGAACTAACGTATTAATTGTTATTGTCAGATTACTAAATTCTCAATAATCAACTTTCTCAAAAGTTATGAATATCACTTGGTAGTGTTTTTACTACTACAACTGAAAAAAATTAATAAACTAAAGATTAATTAACAGTGAGGTGTAAACAATTGGAAATAAGATCTAAGGCAATGGTTTCCTCCGTTGGTACTTTCCCTAGTTGTATGTTCCTATAGCTTTGACTTGGTTGTCTCTATCAATCATGAACTCTCTAACTATCGTAAAGCTCTCTCGGGCATTTATGATAATTTACTAGTCGCACTCTCTCGAGCTACGCAAGCTATATTTAAGTTACATCTCACTTTAGATTGCACCCGAGGTATATTATCTCTAACCCAACCTCTAAACCCTCGGTTATGACTCTCGTCTATACTCCGGGAGTGATGTTGTTCAACAAATACCTAAATATACACTCTCTCTCAAGCAGATACATAATAAATAGGAACCGCTAGTTGAGGGCCCTTCAACTAACTACAATCAAAACGTAGTTGAATAAATAGAGATAACTAACCACTCAAAACTATATTAACATGCCAACGAGTTCATCCCCAACGGGTTTCACCAAAACCTTAGATTAGAAAAGTTAGCTACTCATAAAAAATAATGAAAACTACTAAAGAATTCATGAACAATGATAAAAATCTCAAGAGAAAGAGATAAGGATTGATGCCCCAATTGCCTCCTTGCCTCTTGCCTTTGTGTTCTAAACTCTAAAACCTGATTCTAACATACTCTTGGGTGAAGTGCACCTTATATATTTGATGTAGAATGGCCTAGGACTTCCAAATTTACCCCTGAAATAATGCCTCATGCGTCTGAACTAGCGGGGGCGCGCTAAGGCCGCGCTATGCCCGCGCTAGTGGGGTTTCTGTCTGCCTCTGGATCGCTGGACTAGCGCGGGCGTGCTAATGTCCACGCCTAGTAGGGTTTTCCACTGTCTCCGCATAAATCCCTGAGTCTTCAATCTTCAGTCTTCAATTCATCCAAAAGGTACCCCATGGTCTATTCTACTTTAATTCTTGCCCGGATCACCGTCATAATCTTTCCTTACGGTATTGCACTCCTGTGAAACACACAAGTTACCATTAGAGAACATTCTATCCTTATTTCACATACTTAAAACAGTAAAGCATCATTAAGTTAGAGTATAACATAAGCCAAACCATATACTTTTAGCCTATTATCACCCTGCAGGCCGAGCTGCTCCACGACCCTCAATCTGATGATGTTTGTCGAGCTACCTGGATCCACCGAAACACGCTTAACTTTAACTTATTTAACAAGATAGAAATTACCATAGCATCGTTGTGTGGCTGAGAAATGCCTTCTGCTTCTTCGTCATTGAATGATAAAGTGCCTTCAAGGACATAGTCTCGAGTCCGTTTCTCTTTGGTGATAGACACCTTAGTGCATTTGAATATAGGTCCCTGTGGAACGTCGACCCCGTCGACGATCATATGAATGACATGTTGAGGTTCTTCTTGTTCATTCTTTCTGCTAGTGTCTCTTTCCCTGAAGTGATTCTTAGCTCGATCGCTGAGGAACTCTCGAAGATGGCCCTCATTGAATAATCGAGCTACCTCCTTCCTCAGTTGTCTGTAATCTTTGGTCCTATGACTGTGCGTGCCATGATACTTACACATTAAATTTGGGTTCTTTTGAGAAGGATCGGTCTGTATAGGTCTGGTCCACCTGGTGTCTTTTATCCATCCGATAGCCAATACAATTCCCGATGCATCAACGCTGAAATTATACTCCGATATCCATGGTGCTTCTGTGGGATCCGCATACTTATCGAAGCCAGTTTTACTCATAAGTCCCCAAGAATTTTGTCCTCGATCGTTTCTCCGATCATTCCGGGCGGAGTTGCATCCCGGGACATTGTTCCTCCGATCTGCAATATATGGTTGGTACCGATCCTTATTCGACCTTGGCTCCCTATCAACGTCCCTATGATTTTTACCTATCGACCGGTTTGGATGTACTGAATCGGAAGGGGCTCCCAGTTGTCCATCTTCGACTCTGATCTTCGATTGATATCGATTGTGAACATCTGCCCAAGTTATAGCTGGGTATTCAATCAAATTTTGTTTCAACTGTCGTGATGCAATCGAACTCCGTTCGGTCAACCTTTGAGTGAAATCTTGAACGGCCCAATCATCTGTGACCGGTGGCAACTCCATGCGTTCTATTTTTTTGGAATCAAGACACGAACTCCCGTAACATCTCATTATCTCTCTGTCTTACCTTGAAGAGTTCCGACTTTCTTGTTTTGACCTTTATGGCCCCCGGCATGTGCTTTTATGAATGAATCTGCTAACATGGCGAATGAATCGATGGAGTTTGATGACAAGTTGTGATACCAGATCATTGCTCCCTTCAACAGGGTCTCTCCGAATTTTTTCAGCAATACAGACTCGATTTCTTCATCCTCCAAATCATTACCCTTAATGGCGCATGTGTAAGAGGTAACATGTTCATTGGGGTCAGTGGTCCCATTATATTTGGGTATGCCAGGCATATGGAACTTTTTTGGAATGGGTTTCGGAGCCGCACTCGGTGGGAACGGTTTTTGCACAAACTTCTTCGAATCCATTCGTTTCAGGATCAGTGGTGCCCCCGGTATCTGGTCAACTCAGGAGTTGTAAGTCTCCACCTTTTTATCATTGGATTCGATTTTCGTTTCTCCTGATTCAACTCTCTTGGTGAGCTCCTCGGTATGTCGAGTATTCTCCTGCTCGGCCTTATTCAGAGCTCTGTGATGGTTCTGTAATTGAGCAATGGCGGTTTGTTGGGCCTAGAGCATCTCGAATATTACTTGGAGACTGACTCATTCGTCTCCTCTGCCCTGTTTACCTTGGCAATAAGTTCAACCTTCTATACGCACATTCTCTTCGGGTTCGGTGCCTAAGTCCCATTCAGAGCAACGTGCGAACTGACATCGATTGAGTTGACGGTTGGTGCTCCTCTGAGATCAACCTGTGGAAACTCGATTCCCGGAGCAATAACATTCTCGTTTTCCCCGTGAAGCCCGAGGCCATTGTCATCGTGTGCGATGCGCTTTGTGAGTTTGACATGTTTCAACCTGAAAAGCAAAAATTCCTGACAAGAACAAGCGTAAAATAGTGTGTTTTACCAGAATTAGTATTGAACAATCACTATTATCCTTAGCCCCACGGTGGGCGCCAAACTGTTTACCTCGAAATCCGTGTAACAATTAAACTTGTATTGTGGTTATAAGGATACGTGATCTAATTCAATATCAACTGATAAATAATCGAATAAAAGAATGAATTGTGCGATAAAATAAATCAAACCAGTACTCTGGCGATATATCGACCTCGATCATGGATAGCCTCGAGATCGAGTTGTAAGAACACCAATGAATAATGCGTAATTAGAGAGCAGAGTGTATATTATTTTCAGTGAATGTAATGTGTCCTTACAGATGAATGAGATCCCTCTTTATATAGTTGAGGAATCCTAAAATAGGTACAATTCTAAAAATGAAAACAAATCTCATGGTTGGTGTCAATAACCATCTGATTCGATCTGCCCTGTGATTCTCTCCGTGACCCGTGATTCCCGTGACCGTAACTCACTTGAGCACTTCGATCTTCATGTCTTGGAACCCGGACTTAGCTCATTATGAACTTATTCTCGAGACAACTCCTCAAGCCTATAAAATCGGACACACCTAATTTTAAACGTACATATATATATATATATATATATATAAAAGATTCAAGTACTTCCTTCATGCTCGAAGAGTAGTGGGAGAGGAAAACTAAATTAAAAAATTCTTCATGTGATCGAAATCCTCAATTTAATGTAGGGTGGAGTTGTAATCAATTCGATTACTTCATTAACTATTACTACTACTTCTGCTGACACAGAGTTTAGTAGGAAAATTAAAAATAGACACCCGGATTTAGTTCACGGTCCTCGAGTTTCACCAGTTTTCATTTAAACGTGTTCAAAATCAATTTTAAACACCTTTAACTAATCGTGTTTTTCACTTGGTCTAAGCCCATGAGTCCCGACCTTGTACACACATCATATCCACATTATCACGTTCAAGTTTTGTAAAATAATGAGCAAATGCACCAATCTAAATTAATTTAGGTGTCTGAATAAAAATCTGTGAAGTTGAGAATCACAAACAAAAATATATACAAGTACGAGTGTCTATTAGCCTATTAAGTCTTCACAATATATACATTGGCTTAAGTAATCAGCATAGAAGTTATAAATCTAAATCATAGACCAATTGTTCGACAAAATAATCCTTTTAATCTGGCAGTGTATATCGAGTAACTCAGTTAAAGAGATGACAAATTCTTTGATCAATAACTTGAAATAACAACGTAACACTAGTAAGAATATCATGCACCAAATCGGAGAGATATACTAAATTTTGGAAACAGCAAAATTATTAACCCGTAAGAGATATAGAAGTCGAAAGCTTCAATTTCCTTACACCACAACTGTTTTACTGTAGTGAGCACAATTTTTCATTTAAAAAGAACATTTTCGTGCATTTTAACACTAAAATTACATAATGCATACCATTTTTAATTACATTTAAAATTTTTATAGAACACACCTAATTAGTTCCAAAGCTAAAAACTATTTCAATTTTATAAATAGGAAAGAAAGTGTCAATGAAACTTACGTAGTAAATTTTGGAACAATCCATCACATAAAATAATAAGACATTCCCCAAATGTCGGATTAGAATGGGTCTACTGAAGTTCCCAGTCCCACCCCCACACATATCCCAAAGTAACAACCTAAAAAATAACTGAGAGCGATATTTATATTCATAATACTTAAATATTTCAAATTATAACATTGTGATTTGTACTTTTTAGTAGTTTCCTAATAAATTGGAAAAATTTAAAAATTAATATATTGGAATTCTCGTAAGAAATTAAGAGCAACAGTCACATATACTTCAGTTTAGGAGTAAGAAAAAACTGAAGAGAATATCCAAGTATTATACATTATTATATATAGTAATGCTGGGAGTCACATCAAAGGAATAAAAGGGAAAGAATGTTATATGAAGAAAAAGTGTGTATCACAATCATAGACGACCCACGGGGAGACCTAATCCAACCACTAGGAATAAACAATATCTTTAAGACACATAAATAAGTAATATTCCTATAAAGTTAGCAAGAAAATAGGTTGAATTTCTAATGTAATGACAATCAAATCCTCATCATGCATATAAGGTCAAAACATCCAAGAACGTTAGAGGATCAATGGTAAGGCACAAACATTAGAATCAATAAATTTTACAACCACCCAGGATTGTAGCGGAGCGAATACAACCCCTCAACCTCAGAGGTTTCAATTCGGTTCCTAGGAATACAAAGTTTTTGGTATGACGTACGTGTGAATGATGATTAGTCTGACCCAAATGATGATATCGGATACCGAACGAGAAATTAAGAAAAACAAAATAATTAAACTAAATAGCCGTCATATATATATATATATATACTCTATGTGTGTGTACGGGTAAAATTTTCCCCCATTCCCTAATAAGGAAACAAGAGAGAAGGCGAAAGGACCCCTTCTATTGGAACCAGGAAAGTGTGAACGATGCATCTGGGATCGGGCACGACAAAATAACAAACGCAGGGTAAGTAAAGTTTCTAGACCACGGAAAACACAGAGACCGGTTATGCGTGACAAGTAGGAAACCCTAATATCCGCCATCAACCGGATATTCCGGCGCGAATCCCGTCAGATATCAACCACGGATCGACATTTACCGAAAAGAAGATTTTTACCTTATTTAAACTTATATTAGGACTGATTATTATTATTATTATTATTATTATTATTATTATTATTATTATTATGATGATGATGATGATGATGATGATGATGATGATGATGATGATGACGACACATTGTTGACATGCAAATCAAAGTAATAAAAGTCGAGTTTGTCTTCTAGTTATTATTCAAAGTGTTCCTCAGTTATTTCTTTTCTTATTCGCGTCCGAGCTTGTAACAAGGTTCCGATCGAGGTTGAATTACACTATGCACCCTGAGATCAGGCTTGATCATCACATTGCAATTGGATTGATCTTTCATTTATCTTTAACTTATTTACTTGTTGTTCTTAGATCCTTCATATTAAATTAAATCACATAATCCTCTAAACCGCATACAAATTTAATTGTTACCTATTTTTAGGGGTAAACGGTTTGGCGCCTACCGTGGGACTAAGGATAATAGTGATGATTTGATACGAATCTCTATAACACACCCTATTTTATGCTTGTTTTTTGAAGTTTTGATTCCAGGTTAGCCCAAAGATGTCAAATTTACAGTCTTCTCACCGGAACGTTGGCGCTGAGTCAGGCCATCATGGTAAGAATAATAACGTGATGCCTAGCAACGATGTGCCCCCTGTCGATCCCAATGGTGTCCCAGCCACTGACCGGGTCGATGCTAACTCACAGGTCAATATCAATCTACCGACTGATTCCGAAAACAACATTCAGTGTATGATATATGTATACCTCATAGAAAAAATAAACAGTAAATCCAACCGTCTATTTATGTAAGGATCCTAAAGTTTTTAACAAGAATTCTAAAACAAATACTATACTATTACTTTAACACGTTGAGATATTTGTATATTCTGAAAAAGCAACCCTTCAGACAAGCAAAAGTTATATGACCAAAAAAAAAAAAAAAAAGATTTACGGGATTATTTATATCTGTAACATTTCATTAATATCACTTTGGGGTTATAGATTTACATGTTGCAATATTTATAAAGCATGTATTTACTGATCTAAGTAAAATTAGTTTTGTTAATGTCACTAGTCTTTATGATTTACTCCAATCTCTCTGATTGTGACTCTCCATTCTAAAAGCAAGGGAAGAAACAACTTGAGTTCCAGCTTTTATTAGGATAAAAGCTTGGTATTGGTTATTCATTTGAAGAAAAGAATGTATAATGACAGCTCAACTGTCCCCAGGCTTTATTATTGTCAAACAGCAGCAAAATAGTCCATATTATAGATTTTCATACTTTGAAATTTTTAATAATATCTTCTTGTAGTTTTAAATTTGAACTTGTTTGGACGGTTTTATATATTTTTTTTTGTTTTAAAATTTTGGTTTTCTGCTTGATTTTGTTTAATTGATAGTTTTGATTTAGTCTTAGGATATGTGAGTATTTTGACACTTTGTTTCGTTTTTAATTTTAAATAAATTGTCGATCAATTTCTAGTCGAGCTAGATTTATGACGTACGCGTCTCTATTAAATTTTGGCATTGTTTAATTAATAAAGCATATAGAATATAATATACAACATTGCCGTGTACAAAATCATGTATTTAAAACTTCAAATATTTGAATATGAATTTAAATTTTAATTGCTGAGATAAGTAATTAGTGGTCAAGGACCACTCAAGATTTTGAAATGCAGTTTCTGAAATTAGTATCCTGCTTATCCAACTTTATTAAAGTGACCACCATTTTGTCTTATCTACTAGTAACAACAACATGGTGATATAAACGTGAATAAATTTTGAAGTCAAAACCTTCCTTCTTCCAATTTGAACCTTCAAAAACTAACGGAATAGCGTATTTGATTGAGTACGGAATTAAAAGATATAAATTTTGATTTATATGATAATTTTATTAGTGATGGAAGAAAACATCGAAACATTGGTTCAAACATTAATTTGAAAGAGAAAATTTTCACATCAAAATTTAATAGTATGTGTATGGTTGAATGAATTTGGATTTTTGAAAATTGTGAGAATATGTAGTTGTATGCTGTTTTCTGGTTTCGATTATACACAGCACCCTTATAAGGCAATGCAGGATGTGTTATATGCACATTTTGTAAGTTCGAATTCCGCCGATGAACTAAATCTGAGGTGAAAAATGATATAAATTGTTAATTTATTTGGGGTAAACACATTATCCCTTGTCTGTCAAACGTGCGTACGTCATGATCTATAAATTGTTAATTTATTTGGTGCTTACTCAAATTTTACTAATGGAAAAAAGTAATTCAATTTTGCAAAAGTATTATAAAAAGTAATTAGGAGGAAACATTTTCTATGATAGTTATACAAAACGGAGTGACTTTTTGATTACAAAATAATAAAAAAAATATTTAGTGACTCTTTTTGACACTTAAGTAGATAGGGTTAAAGGTTTTTTGTTAATTTTTTTAATAACTTTGACGCAATAAAATTAAAATAGAGTAACCATCTATGAGATTACCCCTTTTAAAAATTGGATTATACCCTCACACAGGATTGATCTGCAAACTAGACAGTTTTATCATGTACTCCTTCCACTTCTATTTATCTAATATATTTTGTTTATTAGTCTGTTTCAAAAAATAATATATTTTTAATTTAAAAATAATTTAACTTTAAATTTTATATTTAAATATTGTATCTTTAATGAGGAACTTTTATAGCCATTCAAATTGAAAGTCACACAAAAATTTTTATCTTTTAAATTTTTAAGACCATAAATTTTAAAAGTAAAATTTTTAATTATGTATCAAATCAAATTACGCCACATAAATTAAAACGGAAGCAATAACTTCGTAACACCTTTATAGGAATGGGGAGCGATGAAATATACTATTATGGTAGCCGAAACGACGGATTTCTGTATGTATCATATAATGGTAAGGGAGGAAATCCACATAAAAAAGGACGTAGCAGTCACAGGTTGAATTCCAATAGACTGAATCCAAGAACAGGGGAATTGGCAGACGGCACAAAGTAGAGGCTTGCGCCTTATCAAATAAAGTTTTGGTAGTTAAGTTATCACTTTGTTTTACGTATGTAAAGACTGGTGAACAAGGCAAGTTCGTAAGATATTCCCTTTGTCTTGTGTGCCAATCATGCCCGAATTATCTATCATGACTCAAATATAACCAGCCTCATTACTTAATGTACTATTGGGCCAATTGCTAAAAGAGATCTTTACACAAATAATCGACCGAATTTACTGTTTACTTTTTCTATCAAATATATATAAATTATATACTGATTACACTGGGGTATGCATAAATTATACATGGATTATATACATATTATTGTATCGATCCGGCTGTTTGTTTTGAGAGTTGTAGCCCCTGTAATAACCCGAATTTTTATTTTTTTTATACTTATTAATTGTGAGACTAGAGAAATTAATTTTTATATATATTTTTATAATTATTGAGTCAAATATTAAGCTAGTGAAAAAAAATTATTACAATATATATGTATTAGATAAGTGGCTAGGGACTAAATACACATTACAAATTGAGAATTTGAAGTAAATAACCTTAGGTATTATTTAAAAGGTTAATAAATGGGCTAAACCCACTATATTTTTATATCACGTGAGAGTGTCTGGGAGTTATATACATATACTAGGGCTTATATTTGAGAAGGAAAAAAAAAATCAACGGAAGAAGACTTCTTGGAATTGGCGCTGTGTGAAGGAATTGGTGAAATAGCTTCAGGTAACATTGAAACACATATTATTATACTCTTGTGGAAGAAGAATGATGGTTGCATTAATAACTAGTGATGTTGTAATGAAAAAAAAGTAACATTATGATATTACAATATTATACAATGATTGATTAGTTAAGGGTTACATAGAAATAGAGGAAATCTCAAGAATAAGATAATCAGATATGGGAAAGAACTTTATTGCTACAGTTCGGTATTTTCTTACTTTTAGTTTAGAATACATAATGATCACCCAATCATGAGAGGACAATATAATCTAATAATACTAGTAGTAAACTTTATTAACACTTAACAAAGAAATCAATGTTCGGAACCGCTGGGTTATATTTGAGAACACTGTCTCGACTTCCACTGCTACATATTTGGATTAATTCGAAGAGGGCTGACTTTGATCTGAATTTGTCCTAAGATTATAGAAATTATTAATTTAGAATAAATAGGATGTGTTATTCAATATTTTAGACAGATTGAGTTCATTGGACGCCGTTTGGTTGGTGTTCTAGATGTTGAAAGTTGAGAAAACTTCTCGTTAACGAGGTAAGTGAGACTTTAAGCTTTGGTACTTGCTTTTCTAAAACTCGTTTTGAAAGTGTATTTTTCTCTGCCTGGTCCATGTGTTGGGACAAGCGTGCGCTTGGCAGAATCGGTGGTCTTAGACCAGGCGTAAATATATTATTTTAATTAAAGTACTATATATATATAATAAGTTGTTTGATAGTTTGATACGACTGTGCGCCATGATCTTAAGTCTGATACGGCTGTGCGCCATGATGTTGAGTTTGAAACGGCTGTGGGCCATGATGTTGAGTTCGATATGGCTGTGCGCCATGATGTTGAGTTTGAATATTTGAATCCAAGACGCTTGATTCCTTTTTTTTATTAAGATTAAGACAAAAGTG
>ML397177.1:0-43578 GCA_005239525.1 Nicotiana knightiana
AGGATTTGGGCCTGGGCAGCTCTGGCCCAGGTCTGATTTTAATTCTTTTTTTTTTTGGTGTTTATCTAAAATCAATTAGCTTAATTCAACTCTAATTTAAACTAAGGAATGTAGTAATTAACTTAATCCTTATTCATTTACGGATTAATCAAGAATGACACGACCAATTCTATATTCGTAATTCAACCCGTGTTTTATCGATTAAAAGATGATTAATTTCTGTAGTAATTAATTCTTAAAAACTACATTACGTCAGATATTCGTCATTTGTCTACCATTTAAATAATTATAACCAATAACTTCATAATGCAGAATTTTAATGATTTTTGAAAGATGAATTGTGGATATGCAAGCAATGCAGATAATTCACAATTAATTACTGAAGAATCAATCAATATTCATAAAATCAATTGATTTATTGGGATTTTNTTATAGGACGATACGGCGAGTAAAAATCACATGCTCACAGATATAATTAGGAATGAAGTTATTCGGGACAAGGTGTGAGTGGCCCCTGTGGAGGAAAAGATGTGAGAGGCGAGACTAAGATAGTTCAGGCAAGTTAAAAGGAGAAGCACCGATGACCCAGTCAGGAGGTGTGAGAGGTTGGCCTTGGGGTTAAGAGGAGGGGTAGAGGTAGGCCAAAGAAGTCTTAGGGAGAGGTGATCAGGCTAGACATGGCGCAACTTTAGCTAACCGGGGACATTACCCTGGATAGAAGGGTGTGAAGGTCGAAGATTAGGGTAGAAGGTTAGTATCAGAGGCGGACATACGTTGCGGGTGGAGGGGTCACGGGACCCTGTTAGCCTCGACAAAAAATCTATATATACTTATATATGGGTGGTCACGCTCAACTATCCCTTGTAAAAAGGACTAAGCAGTCACTGCAAATATAACTCAGTTCAAGTCCGGAGTCAAATCCCACAAGGAACTAACCTATTTACTACAACTTTTAATAATGTTAATGACAAGCTCAAACAACTTCTGGATGCAAGATTTTTTTTATGAATATTCAGTGGTATTTATTTAGCTAAGGAAAAATGACAATAAAATTAGCAATAATCAAAACTAAAATTGAATTCAAGGGTAAAAGGATCTAGGACTATTGATTTCCCCAATTGCCGGATTAATTGTTAACTCTCTAGATATAATCTCGCCGTAATACTCTATGAGGATTATGAGTTCCGGGCTACAGTAATTATCTCTCGATCAATTACGATAATTTACTAGAAGCATTCTCTCGAACTACTCTAGCTAACTATTTATGCAACTCAGAATTATCCCATCAAAGCTTCGTTATTTCTAACCCCACTTTTAAATTACGTAATGAATCTCTTAATTTACCCAAAAGTGAGTGTTCTTTATCAAGTAGCACAAGGTAACTAGACACGATTAATCAAGGACCCTTTCAATTAACCACAATACAATACGTAGTTGAACAATCATAGAACAAACACGACTCATTTATAACAAAATAGAGTCAAGATTTCATCCTACAATTGGTTCCATCAACCCTAGATTATAGGTTTAGTTACTCATACTAATGGAAAACAAATCACTAAAATAATTCATAATCAACATTTGAAGTAAGATGAAGATGAAAACTCTTAGGAAATTATCCATCTTCTCTCCCTTGTTCTTGCCTCTAAATTCTTCTAAAAGCTATATCCGACTTCTGGGCGAGTTTAGGCTTCATATAGGTTTAGGTTAGTCACCTAGAAAATTACATAATCAACCCTGGATTTTTGGCTTTCGTCCGCCCGTCGGCGGCTGCGAATTCGACTGCGGATCCGGCCGCAGATTTCCACTACTTCATTGCCTTGAGTTTGTGGTCCAATTCGCGGCCAACTTCGCGGCCGCGCACCTAGAGGGATCTTCTCACTTGATTTTCTCGCTCTTTTTCAACCAGGCTAACCTTCGATTGGCCTTCCACGCCTCATGTTGACACCAAAACATTGTTAGCTCCCTCCTAGCTCGAAGTAGCTCCTGCAAAGCATCAAATTCTTAATTAGAGAATTTTGTTATAACATTCAAATATCAATAAAGTGAGGCTAAATTAGAGTGTAATAGTGTCTAAATTTTATAAATATAGCCTACTATTAACACCCCACACTTAAACCATTGCTCGTCCCCGAGCAATCAAACCACACTCTAAGAGGCCTAACTTCACTGAGCGACTTCCCTACTCGTCACACCAAGAATATTTCACATAAATTGAGGACATTAGTGCAACATCTACCCCTCAAGAGTTGACTCCCTCTAGCCACGCAATGTTCCTAACCGGCTTACTTACTCTAATTCAGAGGTCCAGACTTACCTATCCTTCATGAATCAAGTGCATACTCACAACAAAAGAGACTCATTTCACAATCAGTAAAATTCACACACACTGAGGAACTTTAAAAGGAACAGAATTCACTCACCCTAAGAAATGATATTCTTGTGCCACATAAATCGCACCATAGGCTTGCCCGTAGTGTACTACTCTACTAATTGAGCTCATTCAGTCTAGGATCAAGTATGACTTTATTTGGATGTAATGTAGGATGCAGGTTGGGTAGGATATATTTGGACATAATAGTGACTACACCTCCCTAAGCACTTTAATACATTTATTTTACAGTCAAGTCCACACCCAAGTTAAACCAATATTTTCATCTTTAACACCACATATACAACCCCACACTTCTTTGCGCACAATCACCTTAAAAGCCACCAACTAATTATTGTCAATCAACATGATACACTATTAACAATGTTCTTCTCTCTCTCTCTCTCTTTTTTTCTTTTTCTACAAGTGGCTTTTTTTTCAACAAGATATACCTTTCTCCTTATTTCCCTAGTTCCACTCAAAAGCTCCACCAACTACCCCCACACTTTATTCTTTGTAAATTCATAGTAGTTCAAGTGATTACGAGAGGTAAAGGGTTAAAAAAGATGGTCAATTCAAACAAGGGATAGGGCTAGTAATGTGATTGCCAAGGAAACAGGATTACAGGCTCAACAGTGTTAACTATGGTACATAGAAAATAGGTGGGTGGAGTATGTATATATATGGTTCAACAAAAAAATGACTATATCACTTCCCAGACTAAATGAGACTACCATTTCGCTTTGCAGACACACGGGGCAAGTTCTATGCGTTAAATATTGTGCACAGAATACAACAAGCCTCACACACACACGGCACATGACTCACTATAGATTAGATCATCAAACACTCACATCAGGGTACTTAAGCCAAATTTAGAACATACATTTTAAGGCATTCTTACAAGAGTCAACAAATGAGCCTAAGCGTCACACTAAAGTAGCCGCTATATTCAAGGCATTACGAAGTTAAGGGATCCTATTCTAATTCTGCCCATAGCCCATAAACTCCGAACTAAAGAGAATAAAAATCTAACTACACCTGTTCAAATGAAACCCTTGGAAAAAAACCGTGGTTTAAAGAAAAACCAAGGGGGGATTGATACACTACTACAAAAGAAAATCATTTTGTTTGTTTTTTTTTCTTTCGACATTAGTCCCTCAAGAAACCCGTCGAATGATATCCATCGTCGGTCCAAGTCAAAATTGATTTATATAAATAAACTATGAAACTATCTACATACAACATACAACAAAGTATCCCCCACCCCACACTTAAAAAGATGGCATGTCCCCATGTCATACAAAATAAAGCAATGTAAGGTAAAGGAACTTCCCTGGTGGATCAGTCTTGATCGGAGACCGTGTCGAGGTCAAGGTGACACGCCCTCCCCAGCGCACGTAGCCAGCCCATTATTTTCTTCTCGGACTTTGCATTTTGGGTGGCTAAGGCATCAACTCTAGCCCCCAACTCCGTGACGGAAGTGCGCAGTCCTCTTGTCTTGTTTTAGGGATGTCATTCGCGTGCTCCTTCTGCCCTGGGATGGTCCCTCAGCTGCGGAAACTTGTTCCTGTGGGGGTGAGGACGGCCCAATCTCCTCCTTCTCTTCATCGCCTCCTCTGGCGTATCAGAATCGTCACTACGAGTCGCCCCATGTGCCATCAGGTCTCTCCCGATGGTTACTTTGTCTGCTCGGAAGTTAGCTTTTTTCCTGACCTTGCCATCTGCATTTGGGTTCTCAGGCACCCTTGCTGCCTGACACAATCTTGTAACCAGCGAGGGAAAAAAAATCCACACCTATCAATGGTGAACGGACGAACATTTTAGACTGGATAACTTTGGCCACACCAAAATCATGGCCATTCACGAAGCACCAGCTCAAAGCAGCTCTCGGTCCATTAACCTCAGTGGTGTTGTGGGACGACAACAAGACACCGTTGATGATGTGAAACCAACACTTTCCTTAAAGAGTGAACAAGGCAGAATGCAAGATCTTACCCGGCACCACCCACAGGACATCTTTGTCGGGTACACAAATAGTGCAGAAAAACCTATTCCATGTGATGGGGTCTCTTTTGTAGGTATCATAGAAATCCTCCTCCCCAATGAAAATAGGCAAGCAGTATACTTTCCGGATGGATTCTAAGGAGGCATTCACCCTCGTGTTCCGCACAGTGCAAATTCTATCCTCACGTTCGGGGCAATTGGCATAAAATTCCCGGACAAGAATCAAGTTACCTTCCTCCGGTTCTTTGAAGAAGCTGTCCAACCCACGCCTGATCAGCTCCCCATACATATTAGGGAGGTCATCATGGAGAGATGCTCTATCAATACCCCTTTCCGGAACAGGCTTCCTGGTAGCCTTCAAACTGAACCGGTTCTGGGAAGCTCTGGAGACGAACTTGGTGTGATCAAACAGAGCTGCACTGGTTGGTGCCCGTACCTGAGATGAGCCTCCATGACCACTTGACGAGGCTCCGGTAGCGCGTCTCTTCCTTGAAGGTTGCATGGTACCTACACAATACACACTACTATCAGTGGAGAGCGGAATATGTGACCCAATGGTGGTTACTCAGACTTCACTCGCACAATTGGTCACAATTTATATTCAACACTCATTGAGGGGAATCAATAAACAGGTAGTGTGCATATGTCCCCCAAGTCACCCAAAGACTCAATTAGACTACCATTCCTCACAAACCCAACAATGGCTTTCCCAAATCAACCAATTCAAATAGCCTCCATATGCCACATATAAACCACAATCGAAACCAAGATAAAAGTACCCATGATTCCAGTATCCTACATCTACAATAGCCAAGAAAAAAATTGGTAAAAATCACAAAAATTAAAAAGAAAAAGAAGAAATAAAATTCTAAGATAGAGGAATAAAACCATGTTACTTACTCGGAGATCTTGAGGAGACAAAGGTTGGGGATTGGTTGAGCGGAGAAGAGGAAGAAGGGGGAGGGGATTTGTTGCTGTGAAAATTTGGGGGAAGAGGAAGGGGGTTAGCGGGTGTTTCTGTTTGTGGGGGAAGGGGAAAGGGTTTTGGTGAAGGGAAGAAGAGAAGTGGGGGGTGGGCGGTTAAGTTAGGGGGAAATTTAAAAAAAAATATTTAGACTAAAAAAAATAACAAGAAAACTTACCTGGACCCACCCATATCCGCGGTCGCGGATGGTGGGCAATGGGGAGACTAAAATTCGCGACCCTATCCACGGTCTAATCCGCGGCATCAGATCCGAATTAGTGACAGGCCAAAAATTCGCGCCCCTATCCGCGGTCCAATTTGCGGCCGCGGAGGGGAGCAGTACATCAGCCAATTCGCGGCCCTATCCGCGGTCCAATTCGCGGCCGCGGATCCCTGTCTCCAGTCAATGTTCGTCTTTTCCGCATTTTTACCTATTTTCGGGTTAGTTTCGAAACCCCAGTCCTTCTGATGCGCATAATGTTTGCCCTGCACACTAGTAGATATGTCAATATTGTTCAAAATCAATTACAACAACAAAAGAAAAGAAAAATAAATGGGTTCCTCCTAAAAAGCACCTAAGTTAACGCGACACAACGATTTACAACAAACCATAGTTTGCCTCCCAGGAAGCGCCTGATTTAACATCGATGCATGACGCATGCTTTCATTATCACTCCTTGTTCGCATATTGGGGCTCTTCCAAAGTTGTCACCACTCTATCCCCTTTCTCTTTGACCATTCCAAGGTAATGTTTCCACCTTTGCCCATTCACTGTGAACTTATTTATCCCATCTTCTGATTCAATATCCACATCTCCACTTGAGAACACTTGCACCACTCTGAAGGTTCCTGACCATCGGGACTTCAACTTACCCGTAAACAATCTCAATCTTGAGTTGTATAACAACACTAGATCTTCGAGTTTGAAGTTCCGATCTAAGATGTGCTTATCATGTATCATTTTCATCCTTTCTTTGTGAAATCTAGCATTGTCAAATTCACGGAACCTGAATTCCTCGAGCTCATGTAACTCAGTGACTCTGCTAGTGAATGCGGTCCCCATATCCAAATTCAAGTGCCACAGTGCCCAAAGTTCTTTGTGTTCGAGCTCTACCGGAAGGTGGCATGTTTTTCCAAACACCAAGGTTACATACTAATTGGAGTTTTGAATTTTGTGCGGCACGCCCATAATGCATCATCCAGCTTCTTCGCCCAATCATTCCTTGTTGCATTCACTGTCTTTGACAGGACACTTTTAATTTCCCTATTGGACACTTCAACTTGCCCGCTCTGTGGGTGGTACGATGTGGCTACTTTTTGGCGAACTCCATACCTTTCCAACAGACGTGTGAATGCTCTATTGCAAAAATGGGTTCCACCATCACTGATTATAGCTCTCGGGGTGCCAAAACGTGTGAAGATATTTTTCTTTAGGAAACTTGTCACCCATTTTGCATCATAGGTTGGGAGAGCCACCGCTTCGACCCATTTGAGACGTAGTCAACAACTACCAAGATGTATTTGTTACCATACGAGCTGAAGAACGGTCCCATAAAGTCAACCCGGCATATGTCAAAAACCTCCACCTCTTGAATTGTGGTCATCGGCATCTCGTGACGGCGAGATATGTTGCATGTCCTTTGTAATTCATCGCAATTTTTGACCCAGGCATGGGCATCCTTGAACAGCGTAGGCCAATACAACCCCGATTCCAACACTTTTGCTACTGTCCGGATTCCTCCAAAGTGTCCACCATATGGGGAAGCATGGTAAGACTTCAAAACAGAAGGTTGATCTTTCTCGGGGATACACCTCCGGATCATGTTATCTACACATATTTTAAACAGTAGAGGTTCATCCCAATAATAAGCTCGACAATCGCTGAAGAAATTTTTCTTTTGAATTGAGGAGAGTTCATAGGGTACAATACCGCTTCCTAAATAGTTAGCAATATCAGCATACCATGGCGTCTCCTCCATTGTCACAGCAAGTAATTGTTTATCCGGGAATGTCTTTGTTATATTTTCAATCTCCGTTCTCTTTTTAGCTCCTTCCAATATTAAGAGGTGGTTTGCCACTTGATTGTCCGTCCCTTTTCTGTCATGGATTTCCAAATCGAATTCTTGTAGCAAAAGAACCCAGCGAATCAAGCGTGGATTTGTTTCCTTCTTTTCTATCAAGTACCTAATTGCTGCATGGTCAGTATAAATAATAAATTTTGAGCCAATCAAGTACGACCTCAATTTGTCGAAGGCAAACACTACAACCAACATTTACTTTTCTGTTACAGTGTAATTGAGCAGTGCACTGCTGAGCATCCTGCTTGCATAGTAAAACGGGTGCATCATCTCTTCTTTGCGTTGCCCCAAGACTGCTCCTATAACATAGTCACTGGCGTCGCACATGAGCTCGAACGATTGCTCCCAGTTGGGTGCAAAAATGATGGGTGAAGTCACCAATCTTTTGTTCATCTCCTCAAAAGCCAACCTGCAACCATTAGAAAACACAAAGGGCTGGTCTTTTTCAAGCAGCTTACATAAGGGGTTAGCAATCTTGGAAAAATCTCTAATGAACCACCTATAGAATCCGGCGTGCCCAAGGAAACTTCACACTGCCTTTACCGAAGTGGGTGGTAGAAACTTCTCAATCGCATAAACCTTAGCCTGGTCGACTTCGATTCCCTTATTGGACACCCGATGCCCCAAAACTATTCCTTCTTGTACCATAAAATGGCACTTTTCCCAATTCAGCGCCAAATTTGTCTCCACACATCTTTTGAGCACTCTTTTTAAATTGTGAAGACAATCTTCGAATGAATCCCCAACCACAGATAAATCATCCATAAACACCTCCATAATTTCCTAAACCATGTCAATAAAAATAGCTAACATGCACCGTTAGACTGTAGCCGGTGCATTGCACAGCCAAAAAGGCATTCTTCGAAAGGCAAAGATGCCATACGGACAAGTGAATGATGTTTTCTCTCTGTCTTCAGGGGCTATTGAGATCTGGTTGTACCCATAATACCCATCCAAGAAACAGAAGTGAGATCGCCCAGCTAACCTGTCCAACATTTGGTCAATGAAAGGCAAGGGGAAATGGTCCTTCCGGGTGGCTGTGTTCAGTTTTCTATAGTCCATGCAAATCTTCCACCCTGTGACTGTACGAGTCAATATTAACTCGTTATTCTCATTTTGTACGATCGTCATTCCTCCCTTTTTCGGCACACATTGGATAGGGCTAACCTAGTTGTTGTCAGAGATGGGGAAGATGATACCTGTATCCAGCCACTTGACCACTTCCTTCTTTACTACTTCGTTCATATTCGGGTTCAGCCGCCGTTAATGTTCTATGGAAGGTTTGTGCCCCTCTTCCAGAAGAATCTTGTGGATGCAAAAGGCTGGGCTAATACCTTTTATGTCTGCCATGGTCCAACCAATGGCAGTCTTACATTCTTGCAATACCTGCAATAGTTGCTCTACCTTCACAGCTAGCAACCCAGATGATATAATAACAGGAAAAGTAGAATTAGGTCCTAAGAAAGCGTACCTGAGGTGCGCTGGAAGCGGTTTCAAGTCCAATTGTGGTGCTCCTCTATTGATGGTTTTGCAGGTGGTATTGCTCTCTCTTCCAAGCGTAGGGGATCGAACTGAGGTTCCCTTTTCCAGAATCCTTGACCTTCGAGAGCCATGACCCACTCTGCCAACCCTTCACCGTCCATCTCTTCCAAATTCATCAAGCAGGTTTCTAATGGATCTTTGACATTAAGGGTCGCATCCTCTTCTTGCAGTATCACATCCACGGCCTCCACTAGTGAGCAGTTTGCAAATTCACTAGGTCTCCTCATGGATTTTTGAACGTTGAATATTATTATTTTCATTGTTCAACCTCATTTTCAGCTCTCTAGTCTCACAATCAATCAATGCTCTACCAGTGGCTAATAACGGCCTTCCCATAATGATGGGTATTTCTTCATCCACTTGACAATCAAGAATAACAAAGTTTGCAGGGAATACAAGTTTCCCAACCTGAACCAGCATATTATCAAGAATTCATGTCGGTCTTTTGTCTGTGCGATCATCCAATTGCATAAACATTGAGGTCGGTCTAGCTCTGCCAATGCCCAATTTTATATATATTGCCAAGGGCATCAAGTTTATACTGGATCCCAAGTCACACAATGCTTTAGCAAAAGCATAACTCCTAATGGTGTATGGGATAGTGAAACTACCTAGATCAGACATTTTTTGGGCCATAGGTCTTGTCACTACCACGCTGCAGGTTTGTGTAAGAGTCACCGTGGATAGGTCCTAGAAGTCAAATTTTCGCGACATCAGGTCCTTCATCATTTTTGCATACCCTGGCATTTCCCTCAAATCATCCATCGGTGGAATATTCAATCGAATCTATCTGAGCATTTCTATGAATTTCCTTTACTGATCATATTTCTTTTGTTTTTCCAATCTATGAGGGAATGGTGCAGGAGTCAACCTCTATCCACTATTTGACGTATTTTCTTTGTTGGAAGCTTTTTCTACCACCTGTTCTGATATTTGTTCACCTTCCTTCTCCTTACCCTTGTCAACCTAAGCCTGTTCAACTACAACCTCGGTGAGCTCTACTGATTCATCTGCCTCTAATGTAACTAGAGCAGTTGGCGTAGTCTATCTCCTAGATTGAGCAATTTCTTGCTCTCTGTCTAAGTCTCTTCTATTCCTGAGACTCACTGACATTAGCTGATTTGGGTTTTACTCATTTGGGTTAATATTTGTATCTGCAGGCAATGTTCATTGGGGCGATTGTTCAAGGCCATAGACAGATGTCCCAGTTGAGTTTCAATGCCTTTGATTGCTGAATCATGTGCTGCTAACTTTTATTTCATCTTACCATTTTTTCTAATGAGTTGTTGCAGCATGCCCCTAATTTCTATCATGTTGTTGTCATGTTGTTGATGAGGTGGTTGGTAGGCCAACAGTTGCTGGTGCTGCTGATGATAACCTTGTTGCCTTTGATAAGGCATAACTTGGCCTTGTGGTCGTGCGCCTCCAGGATTGGGGTTATGTTGTGGATGGTTAGGTATGTACTACTGGTTTGGTGCTGGTCCCCATTGCTGCCCACCTTGCCTCTGACCTCCGTAATTATTGACATAATTCATGTCCTCTCTGAAACCTTGGTTGTCACTCTCTCTGCTTCACGAGCACACATATTATTGGTTGATTCAAGGAGTGCACAAGCCTCCATTTATTGTATCCACAATGTGCACTTGCTTTGTGCCCATCTCATCAATTTTCTTTTTCAGTAAGCTCATCTGGGTTATGAGAGTGGCTATGTTTTGTGCATGGGAATTGTTTGGGTCAAGAGCAACAGAATGGACTATTGGTGTGAGTGTCGTACCTCTTGTCATCCAGCCTGAATTTTGAGCCATCTTGCCAAGAAGACCTTGCACTCTGTGAATGTTTTGCTAAAAAATGCACCCCCAGCTGAAGCATCTACATTGGCCTTCAGACTGTCTGCCAAACCCATGTAGAATCTCTGGTCTGGAATGCCATGGTGTGGAAACTTCACTAGCATACCCTTAAATCTCTCTAAGGTTTCTTGCAAGGTTTCAATCGGTTTCTGCTTAAACTGAAATATCTCATCAATTTGCCTTGCAGTCTTGTTGGGAGGATAGAACTTGTTCAAGAACTGCTTGACAAATTCTTCCCAAGTAGCAATGGAGTTTATTGGGAGCGAATTAAGCCAAGTTTGAGCCTCTTTAGTCACTAAGAATGGGAACAGTAAGTGCTTAATGGCTTCAGGAGTCACATTTGGCTGTTTGTGAGTCACACATATTGATAGAAAGTTCTTCAGATGTTGTTGTGGGTCTTCAATGTATGACCCGGAGAACAATCCCTTATTCTGCAGCAGATGCAGCATATTGTTGGTGATCTGGAATGTCTTCGCTTGTATCTGAGGTACATCAATGGCAGTGACCAGGTTATCAGCAGTTGGTTGTGCCCACTCATACAGAGCAGCTTCTGGCACAAGAGGTGACATCACTCCATTATTTGGGTCAACCCGATCATTCCGATTGTTTCCGTGGACATCGTCCACGTTGTCCATTTCAATTTTGAGTTGGTGTTTTTGTTGTAGTTGTTTGTTTTTCTTGTTGGCTTGATTTAATTCCCTGAATGCTTTCTCGGGGTCCGAGAGTCCTTCAAAAATTTCACCAGTCCTCGAAGATCTTCTAGGCATACACCTGAGTCACAGGAGAGTTCAAACGTGAGAATTTCAATGGAAAAAATGTAACACCTTAGGAAATTGATCGAAACTAAGAATCCTAGATATTCTTCTAGGTTGTACTAAATAACACTATTAGTTCCCTGGCAACGGCGTCAAAATTTGATCACGCCGAACTATGCCTTGTAAAAAGGACTAAGCGGCCACTACAAATATAACCCGGTTCAAGTCTGGAGTCGAATCCCACAGGGAACTAACCTATTTTCTACAGCTTTTAATAATGCTAATGACAAGCTCAGACAACTTTCGGGTGCAATATTTTTTTAATGAATAATTAGTGAAATTTATTTAGCTAAGGAAAATGACAATAAAATTAGCAATAATCAAGACTAAAATTGGGTAAAAGGATCTAGGGATATTGATTTCCCCAATTGCATGATTAATTCTTAACTTTCTAGCTATAATCTCGCTGTAATACTCTATGAGGATTATGAGTTCGGGGATACCGTAATTATCTCTCGATCAATTACGATAATTTACTAGAAGCATTCTCTCGAACTACTCTAGCTAACTATTTATGCAACTCGGAATTATCCCATCAAAGCTTCGTTATTTCTAACCCCACTTTTAAATTCACGTAATTAATCTCTTAATTTACCCAAAAGTGATGTTGTTCAACAACAATCTAACCAAGTGTTCTTTCTCAATCAACACAATGTAACTAGACACGATAAATCAAGGGCCCTTTCAATTAACCACAATACAATATGTAGTTGAACAATCATATAACAAACACGACTCAATTATAACAAAATATAGTCAAGATTTCATCCAACAATTTCTTCCATCAACCCTAGATTATAGGTTTAGCTACTCACTAATGGAAAACAAATCACTAAAATAATTCATAATTAACAATAGCAGTAAGAAGAAGAAGAAGATGAGAACTCTTAGGAAATTATCCGTCTTCTATCCCTTGTTCTTGCCTCTAAATTCTTATAAAACTAGCTATATCTGACTTTTGGGCGAGTTTAGGCTTCATATAGGTTTAGGTTAGTCGCGTAAGAAATTACATAATTTTTTGGCTTTCGTCCGCCCGTCCGCAGCCGCGGATTCGATCGCAGATCCGGTTGCGGATTTCCACAGCTTCACTGCCTTGAGTTCGCGGGCCAATTCGCGGCCGAGCACTTGGAGGGATCTTCTCGCTTGCTTTTCTCGCTCCTTTTCAATCGGTCTAACCTTCAATTGGCCTTCCACGTTTCATGTTGTCTCCAAAACACTCGTTAGCTCCTTCCTAGCTCGGAGTACCTCTTGCAAAGCATCAAATTCTTAATTAGAGCATGTTGTTATCTTTTAGCATTCAAATATCAATAAAGTGCGGCTAAATTAGAGTGTAAATAGTGTCTAAATTGCATAAATATAGCCTACTATAAATGAGACTCCTTAAATATTTTATTTATGCCCCCAAATAAAAAGAGGTGGGTGGGAGAAGTGATTGCTTTGGGCGTTTAAATTCCCTCCTTTGCCGGTGACGCGGGTTTGAAACCAACCTTTAGCTTTTATCCTTATTTTCAGCTTTTTCTCTTCTTTGTTATTTTAATTCTTTGAATATAATGTAATTTATATTTAATAGCAAACTGCTTTATCTTTTACTTTTATCTTCTTCTTTTTTAATTTAATTATAGTTTAGTACGAATGCATAATAGTCAACTTAATTAATATTATTCTTTTCAAATTCCTCCCTCAAAATTGAAATCCTCAAAATCCTTCTGCCAGAACCTTCTCAATAATCACTCTGACTCGACAATGGCAACTAAGAGTTTAAGACTCTTCTTTAAATCTTTTAGTATTAACATACTCTTAATCTTGATATTTTTATTAAGTTTTTGATAATTTTAAATTTGGATGTCCTTTTGATCACTGCCCCCCTTTTTTATTAAGAAAATAGAAATTTTAAAGTGTGAAACATGTTTAATCAAACACCATCCCCTTCTCATGGCGACCATTTCGCGAAGAAATCTCTCTCTCTCTCTCTCTCTCTCTCTCTCTCTCTCTCTCTCTCTCTCTCTCTCTCTCTNTTCTTTTTGTTAATACTCGGTTGATAATTCATCAGAATCATTAAGTTTTCAAAGAGTTGCACACTGATGTTTGTTGCTAGTGATTCAGCGAAGCCACCATTGGGCTCAAATCCTGAGTCCGTCTTTGGTTAGTAGGTAGTCGTATGTTTTCCTTTATCTTCACTAATTCAATAGTTATAGTGTTAGTATGGTACCCCTTTTATCCTTAGTTTGTTATATTATCACTTATATTGTTCTATTATTACTTGCCATTAGTACTTGATCCTTAGTTTGCCAGCAGTACTTCTTTCATATTCTCTATTGCTATCGTGAATTTATTTTCCTTAAATATATTGTCTTGCTATTACTTGTGCTATTGGTTCCTCTTTCATATTCTCTATTGATAACTTCAATTTATTTTTTTAAAGATATTGTATTGCTTAGGGGTGTTATAAAAACCCGAAAAACTAAACCAAACCGACAAAAAAATCCGATACTTTTTAGGTTTGGTTTTGAATTTTAAAAACCGATCAAATTTAGTTTGGTTTTGGTTTTAATCAAAAAATAACTGAAAAAAACGAACCAAACCGATTATAAAATTTAGCTATCTATATTTATTATTACACCTATATATATGTATATTTTATCTAAAATTTTATGATACATAATAGTCATTTGTATTTTTAGTCTAGTTCTTTGCTAATATAACAATTTAATTCTTTGCCGTTACATTATAGTTGATTGATAGTTTTATTTTACTAAGTACAAGAATTTCTTTCATGTTAAAATTAATTGAATGAGTACTTATATTATTCATCACCACTTGATTCAATTATCATCAATATATCTTGAAAATGCTAGACTTCAAAATGCAATTGATTTGATAGCGTTGAAAATTTAGTCGGCGGAATATGCGTTTGCTAGTGTGTTTACCCTAAAATTCAGATAACAATTAAACTTATATTGTGATTTTAAGGATATGTGATTTCACCCAGTACTAATTGAAAAATAAGGAAATAAATAAACTGAATGGAACTATAAAATAAACCAAACCAATGTTAAAGCTGAATCTCAACCTCGAATTGAAGTGACCTCGGGGTGGTAATGTAAGAGCAGTAAAGGATGAATAGTTCAGATGAACAGTAAGTAAAGCAATAAGCAAGAAAGAAATGATTGTATATATTTTTTTCAGTGAATGATGATGGTTACAAATGGATGGAATTCCTTTTTATATAGTAGAGGAAACCTAATTAAGGTATAGTTTTAATTACAGTAGGAAATCATATAAACAACTGATTAACTGCTATAGATTTGATCAGTTTCGAGATTCACGCCACGATCCTCGATCAATCACAGATATCTCGCTCTTTCCGTTACAAAGTTGTCTCGATATTACTCAAAGTCTATCTCTTCTGGCCTCGATTGATATAGACCTCGATCTGGAGAGAGGCTTCGACTTCGGACTTGATGTCTCAGCTCTTCGATGCAATGTCCTAATCTCGATCAAAATGTGAAATTGGGTAGCCCCGATTTCTACTGTATACAGATAGTCCCCTCTTTTCTTAGAATATAATGATAAGAAATGATTTGAGCCTCGATTCTTCTACGACCTTGGTAGACAGTGATGCCATCCTCGTGACGTAAGAGATGAAAGTGACCGAAATGTCCCGTCAATACAGTTCCCCAAACCATTAATGCGCGTCAGTGGGTGGTCGGCCACTAGTGCCGCTGAACCGCCACCGTAAATCTATAAATATGGCTTCTTTTGTTGAATCAAACATGTACTTCCATCTTCATCTAAGTCTTCAACACTTTTAACCTCCTATCTTTCATTCATTCTTTAAGCCATCTCCACTAGTTTCGAACCACCAAAAATCAAAACATTCATTTTTATTCTACTCGTACAATGGCGAAAATGTCCAAAACCGTTCCCCAAAAGGAAAAATACTCCTCTTCTTCTTCACTGCTGGCCTGTGATAAAACGCCGGCAGAAGCGCTCCCAAGTGAGTTTGTTCCCGGCCCGTGTGTTCTAAAGTCCGACTTCAAAGTCGAGAACCCTCCATCGGTACCTGGCCGATGTGAGCACGTATCGAGATATGTCTGATCGATAATAGTGGGATATCTCGAGGACATTAAAAGGGATCACAACTAGGGGGACAAAGTTGTACAAATCTCTTCTCCTGAAGAAAGAATTACCACCCACGTGGAAGGGTTTCTTAGTGTTTACACATATCCTTTCACGTTGGGTCCCCTCGATCCAGTTAGCATAGATTTCTGTAAGAGGTGCCAAGTGACCCTCGGCCAAGTTCATGCTTCCTTCTGGCAAATCGTGATCATGCTCCGATTCTTCTCCAGCAAAATCGAGGGGATGTCGTTCACCCTCGACCATCTCATCAAGTTATACTGACCCCGAATCTTTCGAGGGTTGATCAAACTGCATCGTCGAGCGACCAAGGCGTTGTTCTCGAGTATCGACGAGGATAAAGACCGAGGGTGGATGAGTCAGTTTGTTCGGGTAAGGACCTGTGACCTCATCCCGAAAGAAAAAAATGCCATTCCCCGAGAAGTAGAACCCATAACGTAAGTAACTCTTTACTCGTTAGCTTCATGTTTCTATTCATTGGCTTCATTTAACATCCTCCTTTGTTGTACAGCGGCTGCTTCGATGCCTCGAGCGGTTAGTGGCCTCGAAGACTGGGTCCGGAAGCTGGCCTCGACTTCCTGTTATGTTGATCGCTGCTGGAGCGACTTGGCAAAAGGCAAATGGGAGGCAAAGAACCATGGTGAGTTTTTCTCTCCTTATTTCCGAGGTGTCGATCACAGTGTTTTGAGGCCTCCGAGCAGCGAGGAAGAGGCTAAGTCAATGGTTCTGAAGCCGGGGAAAGATAACAAGAGGAAGAGGGTCTCAGAGTCCGAGGACCCCAAACCTAAAAAGGCTCCATCTCAAAGACGCAGGGGAAATGTTATACTTCTGGCTGTAGAGTTGGTCCAACGGCTGAGAGAAGAAGAAGAAGAGGAAGATGAGGGTGATTACTTGGCGCTCGTGATTCGAGCAAGGAAGCCCGTCGAGGCCGCCAAACCTTCACAGTCGGAGGTGGTTTTCGAGACCCGGCCTCGTGATGAGTAAGATTTCAAAGAAATATTCAGGCAAAGTACCTGAATCGCCTGAGGTCGAGATTGTCCCTCGACCAGCAACAAACATACCTGAGGGTGCCGGTTCTAAGACCCCCAGGGCTGAACAGAGCGCCCCGAGCGACTCGCTCGGAGCTGTGACAGCAGGTCACTCACCTTTTCTACCGGCCTTCTCCGAGGAGGCTATAATAGATGCTCGGGCTCTAAGGACCCCTGACATAGGCGAAATCTCCAGTGAAGAGGATCCCTTTCGGATTGTTTTACCGGGGTCAATGATGCCTCTAAACTCAACGATGCATATACCCTCTTTGAAGAGGCCCAATGCCTTCTATCTCGAGTAAGTGTTATTCTTGTTGTTGTAATTTTCTTTTACTTTTCCTTCCTTCTGTCTAACTTTTATTTGTTCGCTTATAGGCTTTCTCCAAGTTTGGGGCCGACTTGAGCCAGTGTGAGGCCGATCTCCAGAAACTTTTGGAGGAGAGAAATGCTCTCAAGCTCCTCTTTAGGCAGAAGGATAGAACTGAGGGACCTCCGAGCTGACTTGGCCAAGGCCTGTAAGGAGGAAGCCGAGCAGAACGAGCAGGTAACTGTTCTTTTGAAAAAATACTGGCTCAATCCAAGGAAGAAAGCTAATGTTTCTTCTCCACTGTCTTGTCATTTGCTTCAATTTTCTTCTCTCCCGACTCAATTCTTTTGGTGAGCTCCTCGAGCATTTTCATTATTGCAGGATCAGTCCCCGATTCGTTATTATTCGACCTATATGGTATTGGCTCGGTACGGCGAGTGACTTCCGGTTTGACCCCAATCGAAGTTCTATGTTGATTTTTTAGCTGTGCAATAGCGATTTGTTGATCCTGTAGCATTTCGAATATTACCTGGAGACTAACTCATCCATCTCCTCTGCCCTGTGCACCTTGGTCACCAGATCGGCCTTCTCAGCGTACACTCCCTTCGAGGTCTGCGCCTAGGTCGCATTCAAAGAAATGTGTGAACTGACGTTGACTGGGTTGGAAACTGGTGCTCCCCTGAGATCAGCTTGTGGCACCTTGACTAGCAATTACATTATCGTTTTTCCCGTTAAATCTGAGGCCATTGTCACCATGGGTGGGTTTGTTTTGTGAGTTTGACATGTTTTTGACCTAAAAGAAAAAATACTTGACAAGAACAAGCGTAAAATAGTGTGTGTTATCAGAATCAGTATTGAATAATCACTATTATCCTTAGTCTCATGGTGGGCGTCAAACTGTTTACCCTAAAATTCGGATAACAATTAAACTTATATTGTGGTTTTAAGGATATGTGACTTCACCCAATACCAATTGGTAAATAAAAAAATAAATGAACTGAATTGAACTATAAAATAAACCAAACCAATGTTAAAGTTGAATCTCGACCTCGAATTGAAGTGACCTCGAGGTGGTAATGTAAGAGCAGTAAAGGATGAATAGTTCAGATGAACAGTAAGTAAAGCAATAAGCAAGAAAGAAACGATTGTATATATTTTTTCAGTGAATGATGATGGTTACAAATGGATGGAATTCCTCTTTATATAGTAGAGGAATCCTAATTAAGATATAGTTTTAATTACAGTAGAAAATCGTATAAACAACTGATTAACCGCTATAGATTTGATCCGCTCCGGGATTCACGCCATGATCCTCGATCAATCACGGATATCTCGCTCTTTCCGTCACAAAGCTGTCTCGATATTACTCGAAGTCTATCTCTTCTGGCCTGGATCTGAAGAGAGGCTTCGACTTCGGACTCGATATCTCAGCTCTTCGATGCAATGTCCTAATCTCGATCAAAACGTGAAATTGGGTAGCCCCGATTTCTACCGTATACATAGTGTATGGCTCATATTTAAAAAAAAAATCGATAAATAGCCGAAAAAACGATAAAAACAGACAAAACTCGAATCGATAAAAAACCGACTCACTTGGTCTGGTTTGGTTCCAATATTTGAAAAATCAACTTATTTGATTTGGTTTCTTTTTAGGGAAAAACTGACACAAATCGAACCATGAACACCTCTAGTCTTCCTATTAGTGCTGCTTTCATCTTCTTTAGCCAAGGGTCTATTGAAAATAGTCTCTCTGCCTTTCCAGAGTAAGGATAAGGCGACATATATCTTACTCTCCCCAAACTCTAGTTGTTGTCGTTGTAGTTTGGTAATTTGTTCGAAAGAATGTTAAGAGGTCTTATTGTTCCGTTTCCCTTTACCTCTTATGTATCGTTGTTATTGAATCAGAAGTAAGAATCAGAAGTATCTTTTGCAAAATAAACCGATAAGAATCATAAGAAATTTACCACTTTACTGACGGGAGGAAACTAGTGAGTAAAATTTTAAGTCAAGTTTAATTTGAAAAAAATTATTAGCCTTTAGGGTAAAGAGACAAACTTGATTGATTTTGAAAGCAGTTTAGGATCACCGTAGACACTATAGTGCTATTACTTTTGTTTCATTCCAACTTAACATGTGTTTGTGCCAAAACATCTGCCAAAATTAGCATGCGCAAAAATATGTCGGCGTAAAATATAAATCAAATACAAAAGTCGGTCGGCCTAAAGAAATTGCATTCCCTAACTAAAAAATACTTAATTAAAAAATATATTTAATATGTATATATAAATACATATACAACATATATTTGTCGGTTGTTAGTTTTTAAGCGACAAAAGTATACGTAATTTTGTATTATTTATCCCTGAATGAAAGCTCAATCATCTCATAATAATTTTTAGGTCCTATTTGAGATTGTAGTAAATTAACGTGAACGATCATATCAAACAGAAATTGTTAGCAATTGAGAAAAAAAATAAGTACTTCAAAAATCACATTTGAGGCATTTTATAGATGTATGAATCTTCATATTAGATAGTTCAAAATGGACGGTATGTTTACTTATATTATTTCTACTGGTTTTAATAGATATTTGTAGCAAATAACATGCTTCCACTTTTCACGTATTGTTATGTTTAGTTATTTTTAAGTATAGTATAGTGTAAATTGCATTAAAAAAAAAAAGTAAAATATATTTACCCCCTTAACCTCTAATGCTTAGGAAACAATACCTCTTTAATATTTGAATGAGAACGATAATCCCCTCAAACAACATTTTCCAGTGAACTTTAAAATCTTATTTCTGTGAACACGAAAATAAGATAGCGTTTGATCATAGATTTTTAAATATGTTTTGAACATTTTAATTTGAGTGAAGTTTGGTTTGAAGATGAAAATGTGTTTGGACATAAGTATTCAAAACATATTTTACCTTTTTTTTTTGGAAAGAAAAGATGAAAAGGACTTATACCCACAAGTTTTAAAAACTATCACAAGTACCCAACAAAACCTTTATCAATAACATTTATTATATTATCGCAAATCATAGTCATGAACATAAATAAATTTGGTACAAAATTATCATTTTTATAATGAACTACATAATACACTATCAGATGACCGAGAAGATGAAGCAGCATTGTTACAAAATAATAAATTGTGGGCTCTTTTATAAAATACAAAAATTTGGAGCAATTTTTAAAAAATATAATAGTGATATTTTTGGCCAGTTGGTTCGGAATTTAGGTTTTGGAAATTTATCAAAATATAAATAAAATTTTTGGCCAAACATATATTTACCAACAAAAAAAAATTTAAATATATTTTGACAAAATCCATGATCAAACGGATTTTAAGTAGTGTTGTTTTTTTTCTTACTTCACGGCACAGATTCCTGTTATATCTGATAGCCAGTAGAAGGAAAAATGAACAGGGAAAGAAGGGGAAGGGGAAAAAAATTTGACCTTGTTTGGAAAAAAGTTTCTATTTTTTGACAGTTTTACTTGTATCAAACAGACCATAGAGTATGACAGAATCAAGTTGCTAATACTAGCTATTACATTCTACTTTTTTGCTACCTTTTGTTATCAACTAACAGTAATATGTATTTTTTCCGATCCTGATTTTTTAATTTTTTTTTATTCAAAATAAGTGATTTTTCTAGATTTTGAGAATAAATTAATTAATTTTTTTCTACACTATTCTTGAAGTAATTAGTTTTGGAGTCTGTGTTAAAAGTGTTTATGTGAAGAGATAGTTGTATTGGTCAAAATTTGGATTGAACTTAATAACTGTAAATGGAGGTGGTCGAGGATTAAGCCAACCACGGCTCAATGGCGAGGAGCCATCTTAAAGAGGATTAATACCAAGGTCGAGTAAAGAGTATACGAAAGTAACGGTAGAATAAGTTTAGAATAGAGAGAAGGAATATTCCATTAGATATTTCTTCAGTTGTACTTTTTAGGGTTTCTTAGGAATATCCCCTATAAATAGGAATAGATAAAAAATAAAAAGGGGGTCTTCACTTTTCTGATAAGAATACATTGTAAAGGTTGACTGCAAGGAATATACAAAGCTTGTCTTGTCCACTGATTCCACTGTTCAAAATATATCTTTTACTCACAAGATCCAAGGATCTCGTACCCATCTTCATTTTATATTGTTCCATGTTGTTGTCGGGAAGGAGAATCATCTAACATTTGAGTGAAAAATTCCTTTTTATACATTTCTACATTCATTGCATGCTTTCTTTATCGTATTCATTGACAATCATTGAGCACTCTTAATCAACATTCAACATCGTCGGACACGGTCCTACATCATTAACACATTGAGTTTTAAGATCTAGTAGTTATTATATTTAACTAGGATTCACTCTCTATTTCCTTGTTAATTCGTTCTAAGAAAATGTTTAACACTTTTTTGGTAAAACAATTCCGTGCCGTCTCTGGGGAATTTCTAGTTAAAATTTTAGTTTCTTCTAAATCAAAAAAAAACACAACAACAGCCATCTTTTTCTCGTTTGCACAAACTAACAATGGGAGGAAAAGAAGATGAAAGACTGAAAGCAGTAGTGGATGTCAGTGCCAATCTCTTGAACACCATCAACGAGGTTGACAAAGAAGACGAGGAGAATGTGAAGCCGAGTGCCACACCCAGGCGAAGTGAATCACCTTCCCCTCATGGGAGTGTAACCGTTTCACGCGAAAGGGAATCCTCCACGTCCACAGCTGAGGAAGCGCCACCAGCAGTGAAAAAACTACTGGAGGCGTGGTTGACAAGTACCCTAAGAAATATACTCGACAAGCCCGCTCAGGGGGCGAGTAGGAGCGCCGCGAGAGCGGAGACCACAACAACCGCCAACGAGCAACCCACTCCCCTTCTGGTAGGTAACACTCACACCGCTGTTGATGCAGGTAATGACGCACTTGCAGCCATTCTAAAGAAAATGGAAGAAATGCAGAACGGGATAAAGTGCTCCGAGACCAGAAGAGGGAGCATCAAGAAAGAGTTGATAAGATACCGGGCGCCCCGAAACTGCTATTAAAACGGGACGTCGGTCGGCTCATCGAACAACCATACAGCGAGGAGGCAACCCTGCATGCCATACCCAAGACCTTCAAAATGCCACCATATTTGAAGATATATGACGGCACAACAAACACCAAAGATTACATCATTCATTACGTCACAACAGTAAAAGGCATTGACCTCTCAAAAGAGAGGGTACTATCAGTGTTGCTGAAGAAGTTCGGCGAAACCCTAACATGGGGAGCCCTAAAATGGAACTCACAACTACCAGCACGTTCGATAACAACATTCGAGGAAATGACCGACAAGTTTGTCACCGCCCACGCCGGGGCTAAGAAGGCGGAGGCCAGGGTGAATGACATATTCGCAGTCAAACAATCGTCTGGCGAAGGACTGAGAGACTTCCTCGCCCGGTTCAACAGAGTTAGAATGAGCTTGCCAAACGTATCAGAAGGGATGGCAGTGGCAGCCTTCCAAAATGGGTTGAACAGGAATGGGTCGAGGGCGACCATAAAGTTGTTAAGCAGACTCATGAAATACCCTCCTAAAACCTGGGAAGAAATTCACAACGCCTATGATGCCGAGGTGAGAGCATACGGGACGACCTCAACAGTCCAACACAACAGCTAACATCAGTCCAAGCAGAGTCGAGGAAAGACCGCGGTAATGATTGCTGAAAAGACCATTCAGGTCCACGCTTCAACAGGGACAAACGCTAACCATATGTCAAAACATCCATCCCACCATCCCCCATCCCCCCATATAGAATGGCCGTCCAGGATGCATAAAGGGACTTAACAAAAAGAAAGAGGTATGCCTCCACTCTTATCTGCTCACATTTTTTGTGTTTCCCCTTCATAAATAGTGTACGCACTAGAAAAGCTTGGCCCTAAGGTGAAGTGACCGCAAAAGATGAAGTCCGACCCAAATACCAGAAAATCAAACGCCCTCCGTGAGTTTCGCTAGGAGCGGGGTCATAAGACTGAAGACTGCATGGCCCTACAGCAAGAAGTGGTAAACATGCTCACCAAGGACATCTAGGGGAACTGATGAGCGACTGAGGAAGAGCCAACTTCGGCCGCGAACGAGAACAACACCAAGGCCCTCCAAAGCCACCCTCCCCTGCCCGCACCATCCAAATGATCATCGACGGAGGCAACGAAGCAGCAATCATTCACGTGAAGTTCACCACCACACATAAACTGAAGCGGTCGATCACCCATAAACGGTATGATGACCTCGAAGACAGTACCATTTTCGATAAGTCAGATACCCACGGTTTGACTTTTCCTCAGTTCAATGCTCTTGTCATTACTTTACGTATTTCATATACTGATGTAAAAAGCATAATGATAGATGACGGGAGCGGCATGTGTATTATCCACCCCTGAGTCTTCGCACAAATGGGACTCGGGGACAAGATAGTACCACGCTGCATAACACTAACCGGTTTTAACAATGCAGTTGAGCGAACCTCAGGAGAGATAACGTAGCCCGTCCTGGCCGGGGGCGTCACCCTAGAGACAACTCCATGTCATGAATCAGGACACAACCTACGACGCCATCATAGGGCGACCTTAGATACACGCCATACGGGCCATCCCGTCCAGCTTATATCAAGTGATCAAGTTTCCTACCCCATGGGAAATATTCAGCATCCACGAGGAACAACGCACAACCCAAGAATGCTAACGCATCACCTAGGATTGCACATACACTCAACAATAAAAGGAAGTAGGCTCGGGAACATTGCAATTACCAAAGTCAGGGCCTGAACTCGACGGAAAAACAGACGTCATTAAGGACCCCGACGTCGTGGAAGCTACCGAGTCAACAATAGAAGACCTCGACCCCGTCCAACTAGACAACATCGACCACAACAAAAAGTCTTACATTAGCCATACACACTTAGAACTAGGTAATTTCATAAATTTTTAATTGAAAACGCCAATTTGTTTGCTTTCTCCCATACAGATACGCCAGTATCTCAAAAGACATTGCCATACACAAGCTAAACGTCGATCCACTATACCCGCCAGTACGACAAATAAGAAGAAAATTCAAAGCCGCAATCAACGAGGCTGTCCGCGATGAGGTGGAAAAATTACTCGCCAACGGTTCCATACGGGGGTCAAAATATCCCCAATGGGTCACCAACGTGGTCATGGTAAAGAAGAAAAATGGGAAGTGGCGTATGTGTGTGGATTTCACGGACCTAAACAAAGCATGCTCAAAGGACTCCTTTCCATTACCTCACATCGATCAACTCGTCGACGCAACAGGGGGCAAGAGTTGTTAAGTTTCTTGGACGCCTACTCAAGTTACAACAAAATCCTCATGGAGGAGGAGGACCAGGAAAAGACCACTTTCATTACCCACCAGGGGACGTACTGTTACAGAGCCATGCCATTCGGATTAAAGAACGTGAGGGCGACTAATCAAAGGATGGTCATCAAGATGTCCAAAGATCAACTCGGAATAACAATGGAGGTTTATATATACTATATGTCATTCAAATCAAAAAGAAAGGAAGATCACATCGACCGTTTGAAGGAAGCCTTCGATATACTAAGGCGATACGGCATGAAGCTGAACCCTGAAAAGTGTGCCTTCGGCGTGACCTCCAGGAAGTTCCTCAGTTTCCCGATGCCGCAAAGAGGCATCGAGGTCAACCCCAACCAGATCAAAGCCATCAAGGAATACCTAAGATATTGACCCACAAGAAACAAGTACAAAAACTGACCGGCCATATAGATGCCATGTCGAGGTTCATATCATGATCCTCTCACAGATGCCACATATTCTTCAATGTGATCAAAAAGGACAACGAACTCCATTGGAATTCAGAATGCATCGAGGCATTAAGAGAACTAAAGGCATACTTGTCCTCACCCCCTCTACTCGCCAAAGCAGAACCCGACGAGCGCCTCTTGATATACTTGGCCGTATCAGAAGTCGCAGTAAGTGCAGTGTTGGTCCGTAAAAAAAAAGATACGCAATCTCCAATCTATTACATTAACAAAACTATGGTCGATGCCGAAACAAGGTACCCCCATCTCGAAAAGTTGGCCTTGGTCATAGCTTCACGAAAGCTTAAACCCTATTTTCAATGTCACCCTATTTCGGTGGTCACGACCTTCCCCCTAAGGAGCATCCTACATAAACCCAAGTTGTCGGGGATATTGGCCAAGTGGGCCATGGAATTAAACGAGCACAATATAACATATCAGTCGCGAACAGAGATAAAAATCGCAGGTACTCGCCGACTTCGTCGCCGATTTCAGTGTCAAAATAATGCCTGAGGCCAAGTAGGAAACTTCTCGTACCTCTCCCATGTTAGCCGACCTATGGGTCCTATACACAGATGGAGCTTCCAACGCGTCAGGATCTGGACTGGGACTCGTACTCGAGGTCCCAACAGGCGAAATTATTTGCTAGTCCATATAGTGTCCCGATATGACTAACAATGAGGCCGAGTACGAGGTTGTAATTGCAAGACTAAATCTAGCTCATGTATGGAGCACGACGAGTCGTCCTCCGATGTGAATCACAACTCGTTGTCAACAAAGTCAAAAGGACTTTTCAAATAAAAGAGCAGAGGCTACAAAAGTACCAAGCAGAAATTCATAAACTACTGCCAGAATTTGATGAATGTCAACTCGACCAGATACCTCGAGCATAAAAAATCGAGGCAGATGGCCTAGCCAAATTAGTAGCAGCAATCAAAAACATAGGTGGAAAAGAAAATGTGGTTACCCTCATCTACTCGTCAATAGACCAACTTGAGGTACACTCTGTAACTTTAACTTGGGACTAGCGCAACCGTATTATTACATATTTGCAGGACAGAATACTCCCATCATACAAAAAAGAAGACAAAAAGCTTTGCATGTAGGTGTCCACGTACATCATCATCAACCATGACCTATACAAAAGAATGTTTGGCGGTCCCTTGGCGAAATGCCTAGGACAAGACAAACAAGACGCGTACTCGAGGAAGTAAACGAAGGCCATTGCGGTGCCCATACCGGCAACCGAGCTCTCATCAGATGCCTCATATGAGCAGGCTATTATTGACCCACCATGAAGAAGGAAGTCGTCGACTTCGTCAAGAAGTACGAGCAGTACCAGAAATACACTCCTATGATACACCAAGCGGGCGAGCAGCTCCACTCAGTCACATCGCCATGGACATTCATCAAATGGGGAATAGACATCGTTGGACTACTTCCAGCGGAACGTGGTAATGTGTGTTTCCTTTTGGTTTATGCCGCTTCGGCATCTCCAAAGAAATCAGTTGTGACAACGGACCCTAGTTCACCGGGAAAAGACTGTCGAATTCTTCGAGAAATGGCACATCAAGAAAATATTGTCCCCGCCATATCACCCTACAGGCAACGGCGAAGCCGAATCCTCCAACAAAACAATACTAAACATCATGAAGAAGAAACTCGTATACTCCAAGGGACTATGGCTGGAACTACTACCAAAAGTGCTATAGGCATACCGCACCGCACAAAAAACGAGCACAGGAGAAATGCCATATTCACTGTTCTATGGGACTGACACAATGATACTAGTCGAGAGGGGGGGAACCAAGTTTGAGATACTCCAATGGGAGCGGGCCAATCAACGACGAAAACAGAAAGCAAGACCTCGATGAAGCGGAGGAGCGAAGAGACATGGCTTACATAAGAAAGATAGCAAAGAAACAGCAAGCAGAGAGGAATTACAACAAAAAGGCAAATGTGAGACCACTCAAAGTCGGGGACTATGTACTCAAGGCTAAAACACAGGCGAGCAAAGACCCAAGAGAAGGTAAACTAAGAACTAACTGGGACGGGTCGTATAAAATAACGGAGGTCGGCTATTTGACTCGGCCCCGTCTCAGAGAGCTCCTGAGCAGGTTCCTTTGGAAAGTCATTCGTGACTGAAGGATTCTTACGAACCACTTGTTCCACGGTGGGGAAGCTTTCTTCCTCCTCAACCATGGATTTCTCATTGCCGGGAGGAATGGCCACCGATAAATGAGTGGCATCGGAGACTCCATCGTGGGTACAAGGGGAATTTGACATATTTCCGTAGTAAGGAGTGTAAAGTGAAGTTAGAGAAAGAAAATATCAACCGGGAAAGAAACTAGGTACTGAAATTGAAAAAGCTGTAAGAAATCGAAGGTGGATATTAGAGAAGAAGATAAAAGAAGAAGAATATGCATACAGAATGGGAAATGCTGAAAGTTTCGAAAGTGAAACCCCTCTCCTCTATTTATAGGGTTGGGTGACATTAGAATCGAGGCAAGGAGCCGTCACTGGCACCAAAACCGAAGCAACAGAAGCACAGACTGCATTGGGAAGAAGCGTAATGATAACGCGCTTGTCATGATGCCATCCTACGTCAGCCACACGAATCGTAGCCCTACTGACAGTCGTCGTTAGTTCAACCTCAGTCGATTCGGTTTAATCATCACTACCAAATTTCCTCTGAACGATTGTAGAAAATATCCGCTCATCGAGGACGTTCAAGATCACGACCTCGACAAGCGGAGGGACTAACTGTATTGGTCAAAATTTGGATTGAACTTAATAAATGTAAATGGACGTGGTCGAGGATTAAGCCGACCACGGCTCAATGGCGAGGAGCCATCTTAAGGAGGATTAATGGCAAGGTTGAGTAAAGAGTATATGAAAGTAATGGTAGAATAAGTTTAGAATAGAGAGAAGGAATATTCCATTGGATATTCCTTCAGTTGTAATTTTTAGGGTTTCTTAGGAATATACACTATAAATAGGAAGAGATAAAGAACAAAAAAAGGATCTTCACTTTTCTGATAAGATTACATTGTAAAGGTTGACTTGAAAGAATATACAAAGCTTGTCTTGTTCACTGATTCCATTGTTCAAAATTTATCTTTTACTCACAAGATCCAAGGATCTCGTGCCCACCTTCATTTTATATTGTCTGACATTGTTGTCAAGAAGGAGAATCATCCAAGTTATCTAATATTTGGGTGACAAATTCATTTTTATTACATGTACTGTCATTATTTGCATTTATTACATGCTTTGTTTATCGCATTCATTGACAATCATTGAGCACTCTTAATCAACATTCAACACCGTCAGACACGGTCCTACATCATTAACACATTGAGTTTTTACATCTAGTAGTTATTATATTTAACTAGGATTCACTCTCTATTTCCTTGTTAATTCATTCTAAGAAAAAGTTTAACACTTTTTTGGTAAAACAATAATAAAGGTTAATATGGACAGGAGGGAGTAACTCGTATAGATTTTGACAAATACTTGCAAACTGGAGAATTGACTATGGACTTCGATCTCTATCTTGTTTTAATGTCTTTCCTTTCATGAAATGTAGATTGCAATAAGCTTGGCCGAATGTAAATTTGAATTGAGTCGCCATTGAAACATTTGTTCAGAGTAAATATTCATTTTTTTAATACATGTTCTTATATTAATGGAGTATACCAAAAAGACAAATAACATGTTCTATTAGAAACAACGAATGAAAATTTTGTTTCTACTTGAACATCATCTTCATATTTAAGAAAAACTCAAGAGTTCAAGTCTTCAAGAGTGCTAAAGTTAGCAAAACATTCATACTTGTGCATTGTATAATAATCAAAGAAGTCTTCTAGATGTTAAATTACGAGAAAATTGTTCTTGATTTGCGCTTTTCACAAATAGTCGGTCATATTCATTGTTTACTTTTTTTGAAAGGGAGTCTTGGCGTAACTGGTAAAGTTGTTGTCATGTGACTAGGAGGTTAATGGTTCGAGCCGTGGAAACACCCTCTTGTAGAAATACAGGGTAACACTGCGTATAATAGAGCCTTGTGGTGCGGTCCTTCCCCAGACCTCGCGCATAGCCGGGGATTAGTGCACCGGACTGCCCTTTCATTTATTGTTCATTTCTTTTAGCAATATACACAGATTATGTACACTATATCTTCACCGGCTATTTTTAATTTAAGAGATTGGATGAACGGCTATTTGTTTTAATTCTCCGTAGATATTTGAGAAGTTGTGATAGAATTATGCAGAATAAAACTTGGATCGTTGAACTGGAAAGTTCTCCGATTGAGTTCTAATTTTTTTAATAAAATGTAAAGAAAATCTAGGTAGACAAATGTGTTAGACAATATTGTTAGGAAAATAATTTTGATAACTCAAAAAAAATATTCAAATTAATGTCTAGGTTTATTTTCATTTAAATTATTTTAATGAGTCTATTACACTATTCAATTTGAATACTATATCTAGATGTATGTGTTTGACCAAAAAGGTATGGGACCTTTTTGTTAAACTAATTAAATAAGAAGATAGAGGATAAATCTTAGTTAAGGATAATTAATTCTATATCTGAGATGAATAACATGAATAGAAAAATATAGTTGAGCATAAATGTTGGCAATGATTGTAGCTAGATCTAATAGTATGAAAAAATATGCATTAAGTAACATCAAATGGCGATAAAATATAAATAAAGGAAAGGTTCACCCAATCTTGAGCGGGGTGAATCCTCTTTCATTTGATAAAGATAAATGATATACAAATACAAGAATCTTAGGACCCTTTTCTGATCTGCTGAAGGGTATGGGATAACAGATCCCCTAATCTCTTCAGAGAGATGTGTTTATATATTTTCTAGAAAAAAAAGAGAGTCCTCTTACATAAGTCCCCCTCCCTTCCTATTTACAGGGGAAAACCCCTAAAAAGATTGTAATTGGAGAGAATATTCAGTAAGATTCCAAAGCAAAACTAGATGTTACTTCTATCTGAACTGCTCGACCTCGGCCTTATAGATCATTGCTCGGCCTCGGGCTTATTGATCAATTCGATCCGCAGGTTACTCATGACGGTTGTCTCCGCATGTCGAATTTCTCTGGTTTGATTTTGAACCATACAGTTACTTCCTCTTCTTATAGAGGTCGTCTTTTCGTCGAGCTCGGTAGGCGGACTTCTTTAATCGTAATTCGAGAAATTTGGATGGGGAGGTCGATTAGTGAGGATCGGGACTGAGGGTGTCGATCTTCGGGTCAAAGTGGTATCCCCGCAGGCTGAACTTTAGCAGAGTTCGATCAGGGCCAATGACTCGAGTGGTGAGTTGATCGAGAAGATGGTAAAGTTGGAGAAGGCTGACGAGGCCAGGATGATGCCGTCAGAGGAGGTTATCCGCGTCCCTAGATCTGGACGGTTCGATTCGGCCCTTGTAAGATGCCTTTTCTTATACTTCTTTTGATTCGGCGTTAATTCGAACATGATCGAGTGCCTAAGTCAAACTATCCATATTTAACTCAAACGAGGTATAGCTGTGAATCAAGTTAGAGCTAGGTAGAATGTGAGTTAAATTCGAGAAAGGTTGAATGTTAATTCGGGTGAGGAGGACGAATGTTAATTAGAGTGAGATCGAATGAGAGTTATCTCGAGCGAGGTCGAATATTAGTTAATTCGTACGAGGAGGCCGAATGTTAATTTGAGCGAGGAGGCCAAATGTTGATTCGGGCGAGCAGGTCGAATGTTAATTCGGGCGAGGAGGACGAATGTTAATTCGAGTGAGATTGAATGAGAGTTCATTCGAGCGAGGAGGCCGAATGTTGATTCGGGCGAGGATGCCGAATGTTGACTCGGATGAGGAGGCTGAATGTCAATTCGAGCGAGGTCAAATTTTTATTCGGGCGAGAAGGTCGAATGTCAATTCGAGAGAGATTGAATATTTATTCGGGTGAAGAGGCCGAATGTCGATTCGAGCAAGGTCGAATTTTTATTCGGGCGAGGAGGTTGAATGTTGATAAAGGCGAGGCTGAATGTTGATTCGAGTGATGCCGAATATTGATTCTGGCGAGGCCGAATGTTGTTCGGGCGAGGCCGAATGTTGATTCGGGCCAGGCCGAATATTTATTCGGGCGAGGAGGCTGAATGTAGATTCGGGCGAGGCCGAATGTTGATTCGGGCGAGGCCGAATGTTGATTCGAGCGAGGTCGAATTTTTATTCAGGCGAGGAGGCCGAATGTTGATTCGGGTGAGGCCGAATTTAACTTGTGTAATTGATGTTGTGTCGCTTATCCTTAAGGATAAAATAAGATCTATAGGAATGCAAAAATTATGTAGCAGCTCAAAATATTTTGATGCTTGCACTTCTAGCATAGTAGGTGGTTCTTAATCCACAAGAGATTCATGTTTGTCAAAATGTTGAATTATTATAAATAATAATGTCGAAAGTAATCATTCATTCCTTTTGTAGCAAAAGGCCATTTTCATGATTGACGAAAAAAAGTTAAGAGGGGAACGAAAAAGAAAATATTGCAAGGGTTGATAAATAACGTAGAGAGCTTCATGCACTTATGCTTTGGTTACACATCTCGGAGGGATTCATATATTTTCTGGGCTGGCAATTCAGTCCTAGTCTATGTGGTCTCTTGGCAACTTCAGATTTGCTTTGACGATGATCGTTCCTTGTTTGCGTATTTGGGAGAATGCTCCTGCTACTATTCCACTTAGAAAAACAGTCAGTTAAAACCAAATGAACTTGTTCGTTACCTCGATTTGATCGGTCAACGAGTGGAGGGGAGTGACCCCGTTCCCTTCTCCGGCTATGCTTTTAGTTGCCGTTACCAATTTGGCAAGGCCATCTGCTTTGATATTCTGTGCTCGAGGGATTTGGTCGAGCTGGCATTCGCCGTACTCGGGTAACGGCTTGCAGACCTCGGCATGATATTTTTGCAGTATTTGTTCCTTGATTTGGAAAGTTCCCGTGACTCGACTGATAACGAGCCGAGAGTCGCATCGTCTCTTGTTTTGAGTTTTCTCAGTGGAAATTCGTAGTATCATTCTTAATTAGTAACCGAAACTTAATAATTGTACTGATTGTAAGAGAATAAATGAGCTAAAGTAGCTATAGTTTATCAACAGAGTGTTTAATGTTTTAAAAGGTTAGAACTACATCTTCTATATTCCTTCTTCATAGGAACGAGGTTGTGAAATGTTCGACATTACACTGTCATTAGTGTTGTAGGGTAGCAAAGAAGTCAATCAACAAATGCTTTTCTATGGTTAGTTATCTTCCACTTCATGATAGATTGTCGTACTAGGAGATATTCACCATGAACAGACGTGGAACTAGAATTGAATTTTAGATCTAGAGGAAACTAAAATTTTAACTAGAAAATCCTCACAGACGACGGCAAATTATTTGACCAAAAAAGTATGGGACCTTTTTGTTAAACTAATTAAATAAGAAGATAGAAGGTAAATCCTAGTTAAGGATAATTAATTCTAGATGTGAGATGAATAACATAAATAGAAAAAAATGCAGTTGAGCATAAATGCTGGCAATGATTGTGGCCAGATTTAATAGTATGAAAAAAGATGCATTAAGTAACATTAAATGAAAATAAAATGGAAATAAAGGAAAAGATTCACCCAATCTTGAGTGGGGCGGATCCTCTTTCATTTGATAAAGATAAATGATAGACAAATACAAGAATCTTAGGACCCTTTTCGGATATGGTGGAGGGTATGGGATAATAGATCCCCTAATCTCTTTAGAGAGATGTGTTTATATATTTTCTAGAAAAAAAAGAGAGCCCTCTTAAAGAAATCCCCTCCCCTTCCTATTTATAAGGGAAACCCTAAAAAGAGTAATTGGAGGAAATAGAAGTCCCCTCCCCTTCCTATTTATAAGGGAAACCCTAAAAAGAGTAATTGGAGGGAATATTCAGTAGAATATTTCCTTTGAAGATTCCAAAGCAAAATTAACCATTACTTCTATCTGCATTGCTCGATCTTGGCCTTATAAATCACTGCTCGGTCTCGATCTTATTTATCAATCTGATCCGCAGGTTACTCATGATAGTTATCTTCGCATATCGAATTTCTCTGATTTGATTTTGACTCATACAGTGTGTAACAAAAAAAATTGAATAGTCTTGAATACTATATCTTTATTAACTCTGAAACACTATCATTGATATTTCAGTATTGGTTGTTTGACCTTTTTAATAGCCTTAATGGCTAATGTTTCTTTCGTTTTTATTAGCCTTAATGCTCTTAAATTTCTAACGTTTTTGGCAACAGCCAGATGTCCATTTTTTGGACTTTATATATATAATTCCTTGTGTTAATTTTGAGGAGGGTGTGAAAGAAGTAAAAACGTTCTTCTAATTTTTTTTTATTGTGCTGAATTTTCTTTTAATTAATCTTTTTTATTTCTACTCCTAATTTATACCGGAAGAAATTGTTGAAATTGGGAATTGCTGTCTCCTTTCATATAATGCTCTCTATCTCTGATATTTTCTTTTATCAAAATACATACAATTTTCTTTCCCCAATTTACCCATATTAACAATATCAGCAAACTTTAACTGCTAATAGCTGGTGCAGAACCCATCTGAATTTGGCCGTTATCGTTACTGCTCTTCTCCGTTATCTTTGCTTCTTTCAGCTCTCTCGCCGTTTTCCTCCAGTTCCAGAAAGTTCCAAACAATGCCTCCATTTCTTCTAGAGTCTTCCCTTGTGTTTCCGGCATCAAGATGAAGAAAAACACAAACGCCGCCGCCGCTAATCCGGCGTACAAAAAGAACGCACCACCAATTGTTATCGCCTTTTCCAGGGACAAAAATGTCATTGACACGACTCCACTTGTTACCCTGTTTACCGCCACCCCTAAACTGCACCCAGTTGCCCGTAGCCTCAACGGGAATATCTCCGAACTGTAAACCCACGTTATTGGACCCATCCCGATTGAGAAAAGTGCTACGTAAGCCAACACCATCGTTATACTAAGTGCAATAGCCCAGATTACTTTTTGCTCTGATTGATCAATGATTGTAAGTCCGGTGGCGAGTAGCATTAAGGACAGCACCATTCCGGCGATACTGGTTAACAGTAACGGCCGCCGGCCGGATTTGTCGAGCATGAATGTTGCTACAAGTATGAAAATTGTTTTAACAAATCCAACGGCTACGGTGGCGAGCAACTTGTCGTGATCGGATTTAATCCCTGCTTTTCCAAAAATTGTCGGACTATACAAAACGACGGCGTCGATTCCACTTGCTTGCTGAAAGAAATGAATTCCGACGCCGGTGAGTAGAATGTGACGAACGGCCGGCGTTGGTGAGAAGATCAATTCGCGCCATACATTGTCGCCTTTAGGACGTTTGGGTACTTCAACTATGTCGTCGTTGCAGTGTTCCGGTATGCCGGCGGCTTGTTTGATATCGGCGAGTCGTAACTGAGCTTCTTCTAATGAATTGGAGGTTTTGTTCAAAACTCGCCTTGCATCGCCGAGTCGACCCTGCATCACGAGCCAACGCGGTGACTCAGGCATGGCGAGTACACTTACGGCTAAGAATACTGATGGAACTGCTCCGATTCCAAGCATGAATCGCCAACTCAAGTGAGTTGGAAGTCTTGAAAACGCGAAGTTTGATACATATCCCAGCAATATACCTGTCATTACGATTTTAACAGCGTGTTGAAATAAATGCATAAGCAGGATACATGTACAATGATTATTTGAGGTTTACACTATAGTCAACTAAAAGGTAATTATGTATAATTTCTAATAATCTAGAAAATAAGACCAATGATATACTAAAATATGTTAAAACATAATTTATAATGTAAATAAACTGTAAGGTATATAGTTAAATTCTTAGTACATATATCATGCTTTAGTCAATTCATCATTTGCATAATTTCCTATTATCAAAAAAGAAATTAGGAAATATATATAAGTCTGATAAAATCACATGGTACCATTAATTTGCTGGAAATAATTTGTTCTGACAACTTTTTACAGGGGACAACTTTATTCATTTGTAGGAGCTTATTGAATTTAGCCTTGCATTAACTTGTCACACTTACATTTGACTCGTTTGAATTTCGCTCCTAACAGATATTGTCATGATGCTTTTACGTTACCAACCAGGACTCTAATTACTAGACCAACCAAGACTTTGAAATCGTACAAATTTCAATCTTAACATAAAAAATAAAAAAAATGAACATAGTATAATTCTTATATTCACACTATTATTTAAAAACAGATATAGAAAATCTTAGTTGATGATGGCACGTAATCTATTACTATAACTGAATAATGTACAAATTATTTTTACGATAGTATAACATATAACTTGTGAAAAAAATAATGAATAGGAAAGCTGGCATATTCGAGGAAATCTCTCACTCCATAGTCTCTCCCTGGTTTTTTTCTGTCTTTCTAGATTCTGCGGTCAGGTTACATTTATTTATATCACATGTTGTTGTTTGGCATTATTCCCGCCCGTTCAATATAAATAATTTTTTGGTCTTCTTTTATGATCCGAAATATGTTTTTTTTTTTTAAATTTTAAGAATTAATTAACTTTTTTTTTCTATATTGTCTTAGAGTAAATAGTGATGGAGTATATTTTATGAATATTTATGTAAAGAGATAGTAAAGATTAATATGATTAATTTTATTATTAATTAATATTAAAAAATAAATTTCTTAATGCGGGTAAAAAGGCTCTTAAAAAATTGAAAGTATTGACCGAAGAAACGACAATTTCAACGTAATACTCAAAGCCGCAAGTGGTAGAGACGAAACAAGAGAGTTAATCAAAATTACCACGTACCTCCATTAATGAAAACTTCCGGGAATGACGTAAGAAAACCGCGGGAAGACGCCGGCGAGACTTCGGCAGTGTAAACTGGAGCAACCATCAGAGCGTACCCGACTCCGACTCCGGCGACAAATCGACCCACCATGAGAAATGCATATGTGGTAGCAAAACCCATCAGAAGAGCTCCGACGAAGAAGATTGCGGCGGCCACCACCATAGTGTACCGGCGACCAATCCAGTCGGATGTACGGCCGGCGGCGGCAGAACCAAAGAGAGAGTAGACATTGAGGATTCCTACCAGAATCTCCACTTGGATATCGGTGATATGGAGGTCTTTCTTAATGTAGATGATGGCTCCACTCATTACTCCAATATCTACATGAACCAAACCATTAAATAATAAACTATAAAGCTAATATTTATAAAATTTAAATTTAAGGGGTTCAATCTTTAAATTTTACCATTAAGTTCATTACATGATTTTTGATTTTATTTCATATAAATATTGATATTTGTGTCGAAAAATTCTAGATTTAATTGAATTGATTAATTATTATATGCCACATGCATCCGCAAGGAAGGAAGGCGCTCTTGAATTTTTTGTTTCCGTGAGAGCAAATTAAAGTTTTCACAATATTTTGTACGTTTCCTTTTCACAATATGTTATGCATGAAAACGAATTAGAAAAGCTTTTTAATTAACTAAAAATGAAGAAAAGAGAATGGGATAAATGGAGTGTGAGACAAAGTTCTAAGCAAATTCCATAATAACCTGCTGAATGCATGTCCTACAAATTAAAGAAAGCTTTGTCCAAAGGAAATGAGTTTTGGCGTAACCGGTAAAGTTGCTGCCATTGATCAGGAGGTCACGGGTTCAAGCCGTAAAAATAATCTTTAGTGTACAATAGACCATTGTGGTCTGGCTTTTCTCCATGCCTCGGGTATAACGGGAGCTTGGGTATTTTTTTTTTGTGCAAAAGAACATTAAATGTTTTTGTCTTACAAGATACAAACGTAGATAGATGAGAAGGGAGAGAATTCTTACCATAACCAAGCAAGATTGAAGCCAAAGAAGCTAAGAAAGAACAAGCTATTGCATATTTGTTTGTTTTTGGTTTTTTTGGAGGATCGAAATCTTGAATACTTGTAGTTATCTGAGGTTGGCCATTATTAGTGGCTAGTTTTTCTTCTGCCATGAGAGAAAAAAAGATAGAGAGAAGGTTTGTAGAGAGAGTCACACAAGAGTGTATATGGTCTTGATCTTGTGTTTATCACAGAGCTTTATATAGAAAAGGGCCCGACCCAATATGATAAATTATTGAGCTTTTGGGTCTTTACTTGACTCGTTTTTCTGATGTGGACATTTTCTTTTCACATTTAACTCCAACTAGCTCATTGCATATTATTGCTCGTTTTTCTGATGCCGACATCTAGTTTTATGGCAAGTATATACACTTAATTTATATAGTTTTCATCAATTCATGACTTAATTATCTTCTACCATGGAGCCATTTCAGTATGGAGCAGAAGAACTATGGTAAAAATTTAATCGCATCGGGTGTTAAACTAAGAAGTTATATTAATTTATTATTGTTAAGTAATAGAATAAGGTAGGATATATGTTAATTAACTATGATTTAGTGATAATTATATTTATGAAGATATGTGTCATATATTTATTTGGTCGATATAAATACTCGTTACGGGTAAGTATTTATCCCGATGCACTAGGAACTACTAAAAGCTCTATTATTTGGTGTATTTGCAGTGGGTTCTAAGTTTATAATCCTCTTTAGAATTGTTATCCAAAAGTTTGTCAAATATAGGAAAATCTAGTCAAATTAAACTCTCTCTTTTTTTATAGAAATGATGCGGATTATATACCCACTATCAGATCACAAATTGAATCTATTAAAAATCAAATAAGGTAGACTCATTAATGACAAAGTAAATCTATATACTTCCTCTGCTTCAAAATAAGTAATTTTTTTTTATTGTTTTCACAAATTTTAAGAAATTCACCTTTTAACATTAATTAGTAATAAAATTAATTATATTAATCTTTACTATCTCTTCACATAATCATTCCTAACATATACTCTAATATTATTTACTCTAAGAACAACGTAGGAAATTACATATCGTGAACGGGAGGGAGTAATTACATGAACTAGTCTGTTTCATAAAAAGTTGAACACATGACCTCAAACGTATGGGAACCCAACATTTACCATTGGATCAAATTTAATAAGTAGGAGAAAAGAATCTTTCCTTGGTCTGTTGGTCATTTGCTAGATGAGAAAAGTCAACGAGATTATCGGCCATACCTAGGAGGGCATTTTTATTTAAATATAAAAATTTATGGGATCCAATGAACCCTATCCAGTTGCTCCATTTAGGCTAGCTGGTTCTTTCTGTCAATTATTGTAGTTAATTACTCATATATCACTGGATCAAAACTTTCATTTTTGGTAGTTTAGAATGATGCGTTATTATATTCTGAATCAAGGCTTGTTAATGTAAGAAAACTATTTATTTTTTTTGGACTCCTAACATTAGTTGAACTGCGTAACCAAGATCTTTCAAATGGTCTTACTTATATTTTATACTATAATGTATGAGCTAGAAAATATATATTCTTTGTCGTTTTTTCTTTTCTTTTCCGAATTTTCTTGTTTCAACTTGCACGATTGAATATGTTTAATGTTTGCTGAGAAACATTTGAGGTCATATTTCCGACTGAAAATTCCATTGTGAGACAACTTAAAAAATACTCACACAAATATCTTCTTCTTTTTCTTTTTTTTTTGTTGATAAGGACTCAAACATTAAGAGCGAGAAAAATATCTTCAAGCAGAACCTTGCGAGAAAAATATTTCCTTTTGTACTTTTAATTGTTTTGTTATATCCAAAAGTTGAAGTCACTGGACAATCAGAAAATTGATTTATGCCCACTATTTTAAGAATGAGTTTATGTTATATAAATTCACTGCATAAAGGTGTTTTTTGGTTTTAAGGGATCGTTATTTTATTTTGCAGGTTGTCATATTAAGATTTATGTAAAAGTAATTTTATATTGTAGGTCAACTTTATCAAAATTACTCAATAATTGCACAAAACACAGAAGCTCTTTAGGAGTTTCTTTAGATGTGGTAAGCAAAGGCTGATCTACCATTTTTATAATATGGGTGTACCATTAAAGAAAGAAAAGAAAAAGTATTAAGTCGATCTCTGCTCCTTTAAGTAAATAACTCAATATTCAATCAAGTGCACCATTTAGCTTCTTTGGAGCATGGGCGTCAGCAGATAATATAAGATATTTTATCTGGCAGAGAGTCCATGAGTTCACGTGCCCATACCGGTCGTAAGCACTAAAGCTATTTTTTAAACTATATTGAAAACAGGCAAAACCATGTGCTTATTATAGTACGTAGTTAAGCTATATGATGCAATATATCTTTAAATTGGATTTTGCAAGTCCTAAATTCTTGGTATAAAGTTCTTTATTTTCCACAAGGAGAAAGGCAAAGGAAACAGTATATGTTTGTCAAACTTGTATACTTGCACGGAAATTAGAGTTTTCCCAGTTCTATAATTGGGAACTGTTGGCGAACATGAATTTGCATGTCATAATCTAATAATCTTTGAATATATTTCAATACATTTGGCAGGAACATGATATGCAATATATCATTATAATGTAGTCAGTATCAAAACCAATGATTTTGACGTTAAGGAAAATTTTGCACCATATACCAAACCTATTCACATGATTTCATAAAAACAAGAGTATTACGCATGTTAAGAAAAATAAAATTGAAATACTACTTCTGCGGATTTCTAGCTGCAAGTTGCATTAGTTAAAAACATATTATTGAGAAAATAAAAACTAATTAAAACATATTGATCAGACGTAACAAATTGGCATTAATTTGCTTTTGTTTTGTATAGTTTTTTTTTCCTGGTTCGGTCCCATTATTCTTGTTTGTTTGTGTGGGTTTTCCAGGAAACGAGAAAAACATCCAAAAATTCTTCTTATTTTTCTTTTTCTGTTTCCTTCGGAGTAATGATAATATATAAATAATCTGTTTACAGTCCATACATAAAATTAAATCTAACTCTGTTCTATATGTGCCACATTAATTTTTCGTGCTATATAATTAATCTAACTCAAATTAATTATGGTCGATCATAAGAATCATTTATTTCCATTTTGCTTCCACTTTATTTTAGTGCATTTCATCTAAGGCATTCCTGTTTTATTTTTTATCTTATTTTCTTCAACATAATTGACAAGGGTCTAGAGAAAATGTTCAACTGAATAGAAGTAGCCAAAGTTAAGTGATTTTGAACTCGTGACTTTAACTAACATTTCAAATAGTGAAATTTTGATCACGAAATAAACTGTCTTCCTTTGAGGTCTCTAAAGCATTAATGATATTAAATTCGCATAAGTTGCACTTGCCACTTACAGCTTCAATGTTTCATCATTAATTCAGGCAAGTAGTATAGCTGCTTTCACGGAAACCGCCTGATGATGTTTATCCATAGTTTCTTATAGGGGTGTACAAACCGAACCGAAAAACCGTACCAAATCGAAAAATCAAATCAAATCGATTAAAAAATCTGACTAAGCTTGGTTTGACTTGGTTTGGTATTGAATAAAAAAATTCGAACCAAACCGACATATAAATATATAATTTTTATATATATTTTTAAGACTTTATATTGAATTTTCTTTAAAATATGTTGAAATATTTGAAATACTCTCATGTGTTAACCCTGAAAGCGTACATTAACGAAAATTTTCGTTAGACGACTAAGAAAATAACTAGCATTTGTTACTAAAAAATTCTCCTATTAGATTATTTTAATAGATCATATGTTTTTCAATATTTACTAAATATATATTCACTTATCAAAACTTTATCTATAACTTTAACAAAGTAAGATTGAAATGATATTCATGTGACAAAAAAAAAAACCGAAAATCCGAAAAACCCGACAAAACCGAACCAATCCAAACCGATGTAGTTGGTTTGGTTTGGTTTTGATAAAAACCAAATCAACCCGATCCATGTACACCCCTAGTTTCTTACGTTTCAGGCACGAAAACGATTGCTAGAATATTACTATTATTATGATTATTATTAATATTTACACTACTAAAAGAAACTGATTTGTGACTGAAAATTTGCGACTAAAAAAAGCAAATTTGCAACTAATTCGGTCGGAATTTTCAAAAATAATATTTGTTATATTTTTTTAAATTTTTGAGTCAAAATTACGACTGATATGATCGCTCAATTACGCGAAAAATACCGTGAAAATACTTTTTATGGTTTGCGACTGAATCAGCCGCAAATATTAAAATTAAAAATAAAATAAAATTAAAGATTGCGGCCGAATGGTCGGAATATGCAAATAAAACGAGGTCTGACTGGTCAACGACATTTGCGACCGAATTAGTCTAAATTTGAAATTTCAAATTTCAAATTTACGGCCTATTCGGTCGCAATTTTTTTTTGTAATACACCCTAACCCGTTTTTTCTTCTTTCTTCTTTCTTCTCTAACTTTTTACCTCTCCTCCCCTCTCCTCTTCTGCCACCCACCCGGTCTATTTGTTAATTTTATCCTCTAATCTAAACATATTATAGGGTGATTTCCCTCTCTCTCACTCTCCCCCTCTCCCTCACCCGCTCCATCTCTCCCGTCCAGGCGCCCCCTCCCCCAAATTTTTTGTTCCTAAATTGTTTAACTCATTTTTTGGTGTAGGAATTCGGCGACTCGTCTCCCCTTTATGGTGGTTCGGCAGCAAATCTGTTGGTTCCATTTACCTTTTTTTTTTTTTTTTGCATTAATTTAGCAAAATTGCATGTACGGATTAGCTATATAATTTGCAATATATTATAGATAAATTAGAAATATTTTTTGCAATGTAAAATGTATATAGTGATGTTAAAAATTTACTTGTTTAGATTAATTAGCTATTTTTATATTGTTTATATAAATTCTTGTTTAATACTTGTTTACATAAATTCTTGTTAAAATTTTTTGCAATATAATAATTCTAATTATTTATATAAAAATCAACTAAAGAAACAACTTAAATGCTAATACTTCGTATAATTTAGGTTATAATAGTTAGAGTTGAAAAATATTTTAAAGAGTTAGAATTTTTATACATTCAAGTTATGTTAGTTAACAAACAAATTAAGTGCTAATACTTCTCTGTTTCGGCTTTTCGTTTGAAAATTATCCATGCCTTATCTATGTGTTAATTATATTATTTATTATTGAAACGAAATGAAGAAAATGCAATCAATTAAGTATTGGAGCACTATCATATGCAAATTTGAAATAAATTAGATTAATTTTTATGTTTTAGGACTTTTTTGTCTTACAATTATTTAATGTACATACTAATATAGAAATCACACAAGTATTATAACAAAATATATATATTTAAACTATTTAGATTACCTTTGGGAGAATATAACTTAGTAAGTAGTATAAATAAAATAAATATGTCAACTTCTAGTTTTTTTTGTTTGTGTAGATGGAATTTGTGTATCGTACACAGATGTATAATAGGAATCATCTAATCGTGTGGGTTTAAGGGATGAATTTAAAAAATGAGTTGCTGGATTTATTGCTAAGACAAGGACACTTGATGATTTTCGTATTAACAGAACAATTAAGTGCCTTTGTGTGAAATGCAAGTGTGTTAAATTATTGGGAGAAGATGTTGTTACATGTCATCTTTTTAGAAAAGGATTTATGAAAAATTACTATGTATGGACGGCTCATGGTGAAAACCTTAATAGCGTAAATGATGTTGATTTTCAGCTGCAATGGAGTCTGAGTCTGAGGAGGAGACTGAATCTGAATAGGCTATTTGAATGTTTTAGAGTTGAAGGTAGAGACATCTTTAATTTATGTTGTTTGATAGTTGGTTATTTAATTAGTTGGTTGAATTATTATAAATATTACTATTCGTTTTGTAATATATATTAGATTTTGGATTGTTATATTAGGTTTTTGGTTAATTATTAGGTGTTTGGTTGACTGTCTTCTTTGGCAGGTGGTGTAATTAAAAATACCACAGGATTCTGCTTATAAATGCCAAGATTTGCAACTGAATCCGACACAAATTTCACAAGAAATTACCCAGATTTGCGACTGATTCAGTCGCAAATTGAAAATTTCTAATAATATTTACGACTGCATCAATCGCAAATGGAGAATTTCCGATAAATTTAATTATTAATCAATATTTACGATTGTTTCAATCGGAATAATTAATTAAAAATTATTTTTATTTATAATTTCACGGAATAAATCAAAACTTTTTATTTATATTTATTTTTTTAAACTCCGGTCAGCGGCTGAATCAGTCGCTAGATTTGCGACTGATTTGGTAGCATATTGCTTAAATTCAAATGTCCCCGCATTTTTCAATTTGCGACTGAATCCTTCGTAATTTTTCGACTGATTCAGTCTCAAATATATTGCGACCACGTGTTTTTCGACTGACACTTTTCAGTCGCAAATCAATCGAAAAAATATAATTTTTGACTAATTTACAACTGATTTGACGGTCACAAATTTATTGTTTTTTAGCAGTGTTATTATTATTATTATTATTGCACCTAATACGTAGGAAAATGATAAGATACTTCCTTTTTGTTCTGTATTGTGATGCGTCCAATAAATAGTTGTGTGAAAAACCAGACCACTTTTCTTTGAAACTTTGGGGTCGTTTATGTCATGGGCGGCTTTCCAACCATGCCCCATGACCCCTTGGACGCGCCCCGTGGCGTCC